>MU779842.1:10881-120096 GCA_026770625.1 Nicotiana glauca | reverse complement strand
CCTAGCTTGATAATATCGGAGAACTTCTGACCCTCTATCAACATCAACCTCTCATAGTATTGTGGATCCTGTGCTGGGACAAAAAAATCGATTCATTTGTTCCTCCTCTAAGGCCTGCCTGAGCTTGGCAGCCTCGTATCTCTATCGAGTGGCATACTCGCGGAATGTCTCGGTGGGTTTCTTCTTTAGGTTCTGGATGTAGAAGATATCTGGTGCATTCTCTGTGTTGAACCTGAATCTGTCCATGAGGTCAAACGCCATTCCAACCCAGCTCGTCCACTTTTTGGGATCTTGGTTGATTTACCAAGATAGCACATCTCCTTTCAAGCTTCTCATAAAGAGTTTCATGCGGATCTTCTCATCTCATCCCACACAGACCAGCTTGTCACAATATGTCCTCAAATGGACTCTAGGATCCCTCGACCCGTCAAACATTTCAAACTTGGGAGGTTTGTACCCCTCCGGGAGTTCAACATCTGGCTGAATGCAAAGATCCTCATAATTCTGCCCTTCAATGCCTTTGCTTTCTTCAACTCCCTGGACTCGGCTAGTCAACTTCTTGAGCTCAGCCGCTAGGTTCTTGATGAAGGAGTCTTTGTCATCAGACTCTGGTGTGTTTGTGATGGGTTGAGTGTATTGTTGTATGGTTTTTACATATATGGGAGTATGGTGGGGATGCTCATTTGTTGGAGTGTTGTTGAGGTGAGTGTCATAATGAGCTACATGCTATTTCAGTGGTCTTGGGATGTTCTGTGGAGGTATGGGGTGTTGAGTATTGGGAAAGTTGATGTCTGGGGTTGCGAGGGAGAATGACAGACTTGCCAATTTCCGAACTTGGTCCAGTTCTTCTTGAAACTTCAGTAACTTTTGTTCGAGTTGAGCAACACTCTCTCTGTATACCTGAACACCCTGATGAACCTCTACCCTTTCAGCTGAGTCGTCCTTTCTAATGTTGTTCACGTTCTCCATCTTTGATTTGTTCTTGCTTTTGATAGAGCTTGAATGAGGAGGAGGTGGAGGGCCCTTAGATCTTGTGGAGTAGGATGACAACGCCAGAATGCACGAACTAACCTTTGGGGAGGGGAATAAAATAAAAGGAAAAACAACAAAAAGGTAACAAGTTAGTGTGGATTCTGAGGAGAAAAGCATTACAATATTTAAACACATAGTGCAAGAATATAAATCGTGCCCTAATTTGGGAGCCTCGTTATGCCCGAGGTAGGCCTAACGACAAGTTGATTTGGAGAACTTATAATGCTAAATGCCTCATTTTATTGATAAAAATAAGACAAATCCCAAAACGACACTAAAATTGCATAAAGTAAAAACATCACTAATGGCCATTGGCCTTATTACATTTCAGAGCAGAAAAGAAAATAAACTCCTAACTACTTGGTCCCAGAAGGACCTTCCCTAGACTCGGCATCTTTGGCTCCATCGAACAACGTCACCAACTCACGTAATCCTAGCAGCAAATAATACCTAACCAAATGTCCTGAGCGTTCTAGCATTCCCCAAATATTTGCGGACGAGGGTCTGATCACTAGAGTGAAGGTCTTCCCACCAGCTTAGCAACCTTGGGTGAATGTTGGTCACCATGCCAGATCTGGGGATTTCGTGCCTCATTTCCTGCAAAACAAAGCGTTTGTCCCTCACCCCTGCCAGACTCGACTATTTAAATCAATAATTGGCATAAATGGCATTTAGTTCTCCAAATAAATGCACAGAATATGATGTTGTCCGTTTGGGTCCCAGGGGAACCCTGCGGACTTTCGATAAGGCTATCTTAAAGAGTCATTATATGGACAACACAATCAACTCGACTAGGTTTGACAGTGATGCATGAACAGTTAAACAGAGTAAGGTTTCTATGGGGTGCTAGATCGGTACTCCTGAGTAGACAACTCAAGAGGGAAAGGCACGGAACCATCGTCTGTACCGCTGATCGACTAGTTTTACCGCAAATACGCCTTTGCCAGAATTTAGGGGGTAATAATATTGGAAGAGAGCAACAATCTCATCAAGCGTTGATATGGTATATGTTTGGCATGAGTGGAGTATGATGTTGAAGATGCAATTACAAGCATGAAAAAAAGTATCACGTATTTTCACGTTCATAATTATTACAACAATTGCTCAGAAATTAAAACGGTATTGAAGGAAAGCAATAAATGAAAGCGTTAAAGAAAAAGAAACAAAAAGATAAGTCAATTTTGAATAAAGGTATTAAACAAAGCAATAAAGAAAATAGTAAAGTCACATATAACATGCATTGGTAAAAAGCCTAAAGAATCTACAGCAGAGTCGCCATGCTGTCGACGCCCCTTTTTCTCGCGAAATCGGGTTTACGACATTCGGGAAGTCAACTCTATTCCCCTTTGGGAATTGGATTTTTGGAGTTGAATAGTTGCCACCTAATGATTAAGTGCATTATGACACCAAGGATTTTGAATTGGAAAATCAGAGTTCGGGTAAGGGCTAGAAATTATCTCGAGGGGAAGGTGTTAGGCACCCCTCAAGATCCACTAGTGTGGTTCTCGGCCATGCTATGTTGTGACTTTTATGCAAATAGATACACAAATAACTTTACACATAAGGGTTGCAAATAGGTGCGTGACAAACATGTTGGAATCAAGGTTTAGATGATCTATAGTTTACTTGAGAGAAGGTCTAAATGCGGAAAATTAATTAATCAAAATGTTGAGTAAACAAAGATTTGAAAGAAAAGGGATAATGCAGTAAAATCAAAGAGTAATTTTGAGTAGTTGAAAAGACAAGATTTTGTCGATATTAAGCAAAACTATATAAGGGAAGGGGTCCTAGGTTTATACATCACATGGATCGTTAGCACAACACCGGTAACCAATCGTACGCGTAGTGTTATCATGTGATCAACATCTCCATGTCTACCTTTCCCACCCCGTTGAGGTATTAAGCGCGGAATGTATCGTTACTTATTGCATGCTAGTACCCGTCCCAATCCTATCAGTCCCGGAGGCATGTGGGACTAGTAATCCTAAAGGAAAAAGGAATTTGGGGTCTTTTGAGAGTTTTCAAAGGACAAAATACTAAGGCGACATTCAAAACACATAATACAGATATGGGTAAACAAGCAAACAAATAGGGCTCAAGTAGGCCTCATTAAATCAAATAAAGACATATAGTTTAGCATGTCTTTCATGTACTGGTTTGGTCTGTATTAAATTAAAGCAATGAATGGACTGGTTCAACACATATTTTTAGATAAGAAGTCCGCATTAGGTCTGCTCGGATGCGGTTGTCTACGACTGACCCAGTGATTAATTAACTAATCTTTGTTTATGTGTTGAATAGAAATACTGATGTTGAAAAGCAAAATGATTATAAAAGAGTTACCCATTTTTGTCAGAGTAAAATAAGTTTCAGAAAAATGTGCAGATTTATTATAGAAAACGGTTTACCAACTTTATCAGAAGGAAATATGTTTAAGAACAAAACACACTGATTTGAAAAGGTTTACCAGAAAGGAACGAATTTCAGAAGAAATAGAGACTGATTAGAAAAAGGTTTGCTAGTTTTATCAGAAAGGAATGCATTTAAAAAAAAAGAGAAAAAAAAAGATGCAGAAGATTACCAGTTTTAGCAAAATAGACATGAGTTTTAGCAATCGATACTGTTTTAAGCGAATGAGATGGTTCAGATTTAAGATTTCCTATAGGCATACTTTCTATACGTTCACTGATTTTAATACCTTTCAGATGTTAACAGGAGCCTTATGAACATGGTATCTATATACAATTTTATTATTAAGCCTATTATTTGCCTAATGACATTTATATATGCAGAGATGCAAGAGCCTATAGACATGATATCTAGGCGTGAAGTAGCAGAAATCAGAAGTTAAACCCCTATAGGCATGGTATCTACCCTTTGTGCATAAAATAAACCCCCCTCCCTTTTCTTCTAAATCCCCATGAGTTTATTACAAATTATTACAAACCAATAAATCGAACTGGAAATTAAAAGTACATCAGAAGCTACAACTACATCCAAGCAGCCTAATTCAGACTTAGTGTCTAACAATATGAGATGAACCACTTCTGAGATCAAGATTTCCAAACCCTTCTCTTATCTAGGGTGTTTCAAAGTTCCAAGGAGTTTTAGGAACTCCAGGCAGTGCTTACACCCCAGATACCAATTAGAATTGAATCAAAGTGCAGTGTGGAAGAGCCAGCCCTCAAGTGTCCAAGTTCAGAGGGAGTTCATGAGTCCCAAGGCAAGGCTCACAAGGAGGGGGCAGAACTTAGATTCTAGGAATAAGTGCAAGTGCAATAGAGAGGGGGTTAGGGAATGCCAAGGCAGGCTGGTGGTCATGCCCAGCCATATGATAGACTGGCACACCCCTGACCAAACTGTCAGCCAAACAATTAAGAGTAAGACCTATTGAAGGTCAGACTATGGTCTGGACAGTGATTAGGACACTGCCAAACCAAAGTCTCAAACTCAGCATACATATAAAGGGGAACGGGGATGGGAATTGAAAGAGTTTAGGACTCAAGAGGGTCCAGTTCATGTCCATGGACAATAATATCAAGTATTGCAATGTTTTTGAACCATAACTCAGCCATATAAAGGGGATTAAGGTTTGGGATTCATATAAGATCAGAACAATGAAAGTAAACTTGCAGAAAGTTACAACATGTAGATAGTAAAACAAACAAGGAATGAACTATAGAATAAACACATGGAGGGAGAGGCAGGAATTAAACATAAGAACATACCAGTTGCAGAAAAGTAAGCAAAGAAAAGCAGGATTCTTGCAAACAAGCCACAATCAGAGAAAGCTTTATGTATGAGTGAGTTTAGAGAAAGAACTAGAGTGTTTGTGTGAGAAATTAAAAGGTGATCGTGTCAAAAAATTGACTTGTCTAAAGTGTTGAAGGGCAACCCCTTTTATAGTGCAGAGAAGCAAGTAGGAAAGGTAAGAAAACCTTAAAAATCAGTCTCAAATATTCTCCCTTAAGTTAGGGGATTCAATTTCAAATGGGAGAATGTAAATAAGGAAAGGAAATTTGAGTAAAATCTTTTATAGTAGGATAAAAAGAGAAAATACATAAAGCTTATTTAAGGAAAGAACTCAACAGTACTTGGTTTGTAAAGAAAAAGGAAAGGGAATCAATCAGACAATCTAATAAAATCAAGGCAACAGGCTTAATTCGAATGAACCCAGCCAGAAATAGGTAGAGGAGGTTCAATCAAAGGAAAATCAGTGCAATCAATCAAAACCCCATCAAAGGAAACCAAAATCAATCAAGTAGTCATCAAAGCCTTTTAAGAGAGGAGTTTCTTCACATATAAAACAGACAAATCAAACAAAGAGTCTAACATTGAAGTGTTTAGGATCATAAAACAAAGAACACGAGTTCAATCATAGACTCACAGTGAGCCTACAGGTTCAGGGTTCCAAAGTGGAACCCTAATCCAACTTGTCAAAGAAACCCTCAAATTCTAGGGTTTCAAATTGAATCAAATACAGAAACGAGAAGGTAAGTGAACAGAATCAAGGAGTCTCATGAGAAACAAGCAAATAACGATAGCAGGTATGAAGCAATCAAAGAGAGAAAAGGTGTGAAGAACATATTTTAGAAAACTCGAAACTTAGGCTAGTCCAGAATAGACGAAACACGCTTAATAAGAACATAAGCAAAAGTCAAGAAACTCAGTAGTAAACACACATGGTAGAAGAGTGAGGAAAATTTAACACAGATTAATCATGTGAGCACACATATAAAAGAAGAGAAGAACAATATATGCATGACAGAGAAAGAAAGCATACGATCATAATACAGACAAACATCTAAAAGAAAAGAACAACAAGAATCAAAAGGCTTTTAGAAACCCTAATTTGAAATCAAATGATTTTGAGGAGGAAATTTGGGGAAAATACTCAAAACATCAAGAAGAACATAGACATAGCACAGATCTAAACAAATAACGGTGAAAGAACCTCGAATGGCTTAGGGTTTTAGAGAAACCCTAGAAGCGAGAAAGGCTTGGAAGAACAAGATCAGATCCTGAGTTGAAAAGGTCAGGAATCAAGCTTCCAATGCTTGAATATGCCGGATCATGGCCGAAAAATCATAGATCTACAAGTCTGAGATGGATCTGAGAGAGGACCATCAAGGTCAAGCCTCCAAACTTCGAATAGCTCAGGCTCAGTGGTGAGAGAAGGTGAGTACAGACCATTTATGGCAGGAGATGCCATGGATTTCGGTGGGAATGGGGTGAGATAAGGCGAGCGGTGATTAGGGTTTTGGGGGAGGCTAGAGAGAATTTGAGGTAGACGAAGGGAGATAAAGGCGGCGTCTCTATGCAAATGAGGTAGGGTTAGAGGGGTTAGGTGATTAAAAAAGGAAAGGAAGGATATCAGCCGTTGATCAAAATGATCAACGACTTGGATTTTAATAGAAAACAGGGCAGGTTTGAGAACGAGTTGTGGGTTGGGTATTTTAGGAATTGGGTTGTTTAATTTTGGGGGGTGGAATTGGGCCAATTGAGGCTACAATTGAAAGGGAGAAAAGGCTGTTATTGAAATAGAAATAGGCTAAGTGTTAAATGGCTAATTTTCCCCTTTTTATTTGATAAAAAATAGTTAAAAATAAATTAAAAATACTGAACAAACAAATATTATATAAATATTAATTCAAAAATACCGAAAATAGTTTTATAATCATAAAACACTATTAATCGTAAGATAGGCTATAATTGCAATTACATGCAATTTAGCTTTAAACATACCAAATAAATTTGTAAAAAATGTACAAAAATTACCTTAATTATATTTTGGTGTAAATATGAGAATGATATAAGTTATTCATCAAAAGTGATTATTTTTTGGAATAATTATTGGATCTTGTGGTATTAAAATAGGCAATAAATATGCTTAAAAATCATTAAAAATTTGGAAAAGTACTAAAACTCTTGGGCGTGCTCATATATGTACATTATATGCTATTTTGGAAGTATTTTGGGTATAAAATACCTAGGAAAAAATTGGGTATCAACAACTTACTACCTCGACTTAACTCGCGTTTTATCTCTACACTTAACACTTTTAGCATCAACTACCCTAACAACTAGTTTGAGAATAGATCACTTATTTTTAGAATCTCATTTACAAATTCAATTGTATTTACCATTTTCACGGTAAACAGTTTGGCGCCCACCGCGGGGCTAAATAATAATAGTGATTATTTTCTTGCTGGTTTCATCATGTAAACGCACACTATCCTTCACTCTTTTCTTGTCCAAGATCTTTCGATTTCAGGTTAATGTCTGGCTCGGTGAGTAAAATCGAGAACGACTACCCCAAGAACCACGGCGGAAGCATTATGGCTATTCCGACAGTTGACGCGATGCCACAGGACCCTGATAACGCATTTGGGTCAAGTCAAGTGGACGTGGGCTTGTGAGGTGCACGACAAATCGATGAACCACCTTTTTTGCATCGGTGATGGTATTCGTGAAACAAATAATGAGTGACTTGGACGGACTTCAAAGGGATCTTGCATATAGGCCCGCGGCGAGACCGAACGATGTCTCGTGGGCACCAGGAGCTTTAATGTATTCATGATGGTCATTTGAGTATGTATTTCCTTTTCTACTATAGTCTGTCCGTTGTTTGAGTCTGTATTTCCTTTTAGAATCTGTCAGTTGTTTGAGTCTGTATTTTCGTTTCGCTAAGAGTCTGTCGGTTGATTGAGTCTGTATTTTCTTTTGAAATAGAACAGTTGACGGTAGGTCTTCTTTTTATCAGAGTCTGTTATGTTGTTTTAATCTGTCAGTTTAGAGTCTTTGTAATCAAAGTATCTTCTATCAATAAAATTGAAAATCCCAAAAACATTTTGCTTCTATTTTACATTTATTTTGCAAGAACTACGCCTGGTCTGATTCATGCGGGGCCATAATACGTAGGCAATCTACATAATATTCAACCGTAACCCTAAGAAAAAGAGAAAAAGAGAAATGCAAGGGAAATAAATAAAAGAAAAAAAGAGAGAAAAAGAAACGCAAAAGAAGAAAATAAGGTATCATGGGAAAACCAGAGCAAAGAAAATGAAAAGCAGAAAATGAAAAAAAGAAAACCAAAAAAAAAAGAAAAAAAGAAAAAGAAAAAGAAAAAGAAAAAGAAAAAGAAAAAGAAAAAGAAAAAGAAAAAGAAAAAGAAAAATAAAAATAAAAAAAACATAGGGAAAAGAAAATGAGAGAAAAACCAAAGAGAAGGAAAAAGCGAAGGGAACAAAAGAAAGCCGGGATGACGTATGCAACCATAGCAAACATGTAGATATTCATTTAACTGTATAGGTGCATCACACTCCAATGTGTGGTTCCCTATCTATTATTTGTTTCAAACTAGCCGTTGTTGCTGTTGATTCTAGCTTAGCTTTAGAAACGGTGGTTGGTTTGTGGTAAGCTGGCATCACATCAATAATTTACCAGATCAAGAGGCAGCATAGAAATGTCTACAGATATGACTCTACATGCAATCCCCATATCTGAAGACAGCCCCATCTCGGGGGTCCCGGCCTCTGAGTCCCTTACAGCTGAAGAGAATCGGATATTACGCCTGCGACTCATGGAAATGTGGGATGCTTGGAACAATGGAAAGGAACCCCCAAGCACCATACCCGGATTCCCAGAGCTATTTCCTAGATCTGGAGGTGTTACTACTGTCCCCATCACCCACCCAAACACTCCGTTCGGGCAACCTACTATAACTGCTCACTTCCTAGGAGCACCTTCTGAGGTTCGCCCCCAGGTGTTCCTGTCTGGAACTGCTCCCAACATCTTTACGGCTCCACCATGCTCCGTAACAACACAACCATCACTACCGAAGCATGCTTTCAACCCCTCGGTTTTTACATTCCAAAATCCCGCCTTTCAGGTTGACCCTCCTCATTATCCTCAATATACTTACTCTCAGCCACCACCATACAAGCTTACACCGGGGCAAGACAAAACACCCAAAGCCCCAGAGCAGGATGAGATGGCAAAGAGAATGAGAAGCCTCGAGTAGAGCTTAAAAAATATGCAAGGCTTGAGCGGGCAGAAGAGTGTTTCTTACAATGATCTGTGCATGTTCCCTCACGTGCACCTGCCCATGGGATTCAAAACGCCAAAGTTCGAAAAGTATGATGGGCATGGTGATCCCATTGCTCACCTCAAAAAGTATTGTAATCAGTTGCGTGGGGACGGTGGAAAAGAAGAGTTATTAATGGCTTACTTCGAAGAAAGCTTAGTGGGCCTAGCTTCAGAATGGTAAATGGATCAGGACATATCTCGATGGCACATTTGGGATGATCTTGCTAGAGATTTTTTTCGACAATTTCAGTACAACATAGACATTGCACCGGACAGGAACTCCTTGGCGAATCTAAAGAAGAAACCCTTAGAAAGTTTTAGAGAATATGCAATTAAGTGGCGCAAATAGGCATCGAGGGTAAAAAAACCTCCCATGGATGAGGTAGAAATGGTCACTGCCTTCCTCTAGGCTCAGGAAGCAGATTACTTCCAGAACATGATGTTGGCCATGGGCAAATCTTTTGCAGAGGCGATTAAAATGGGAAATGGTAGAAAATGGTCTAAAAACGGGTAGAATCTTGAGCCAGCCGGCCATCAGAGCAACCTCCCAAGCCATCCAAGGCAGATCTGGAGGAATGGAAAAGAAAGAAGAAACAGTCATGGCAGCATCAAGGGGAAGAAGATATCAGGCTCCGAGACCTGTGTTCTCTGAAAGAACCCATCAACACTACTATCCTCACAATGATATGGCTTATGCTCCCCCACCTTATGCGGTCATGAATGCTCAACCTTTCGTCCGACCGCAACCACAAGCTAACAGAAATCAACCTCCATTCCAAAGAAACCATCCTCATCACCAGAACCACTATAATCCCCGACCACCACAAAATAACTTCCATCCTCGGGAACCACCCAGAAGACCAAACTTTACACCGATTGGTGAACCCTACTCAAGTTTGTTCCCGAAGCTTGTCCCGATGAATTTGCTACAACCCATACCCCCAAACAGGCAAAACCCGGAATCACCATCCTATCAACGGGGCGTCCGATGTGCTTATCACTCAGGAGCTGAGGGGCATAGTACTGATAACTGTTGGACATTGAAGAAAGCTGTGGAAGATTTGATAGAACAAGGAAAAATAGTGTTGAGGGACGAAGAAGCCCTGAATGTGACCAACAACCCGTTGCCCGCTCACAAAAACGGGCAGGTAATCGGGATGATTTGTGAAGACAGAGAGTTTGATCTAGCCTTAAAAGCTATAATTGCTATTGCCGATGCAGAAAGGAAGCCCAAGGCACCCCCGAAGCAAGAGAAAGGGGAGAAGAAGAATAAAAGTGTCAAAACTGAGCCTGAGAAGAAACCTGAAACAAAAGCAGAGATGGAACCTCCTAAGAATGGAATTCTCTACGTCCCGCAAGGTTGCCAAGAAAAGCCGTTGGTTGTCAGTTCTCCAAGGAAGTTTGAAATAAAAAGGGGAATGCAAATGTATGTGCCAAATGGAGCTTATGTGGTACGGGGGACAATTAAACTGCCTCGGCTGAATGAGCCAGTGGTTATTGGACGCGTACCACAGAAGCCAATGAAAGACCCCTCTGCGGTGCCATGGAACTATCAGCAAACAGTGGTTACATACAAGGGCAAGGAAATTTCGGGAGAACTTCCAGGAAAAGTCTCTGTTGAAAAGTATTCAAATGTATAAGAGGTAAACAATGCCACACGTAAGCGCTTTCTGTCCAAGAAGCTAGTGAGCGCTGAGGAAGCAGAGGCCTTCTTCCAGAAAATAAAGATGCCTGATTATGAAACAGTGGATCAATTGAGGATATATCCTGAACAAGTGTCCCTGCTATCATTGGTGACGAAATCCTCCGAACATCAGAAGATCTTAATAAAAATTTTGAATGAGGCGTATGTGCCAATTGAAACTTCACTTGAACATCTCGAAAGAATGGCAGAAAGTTTCTTCGCCGTCAATCAACTCTCCTTTAGTAAAAATGACTTGCCTCCAGAGGGAGAAACTCACAAGAAGGCCTTACATCTGACTGTCAAGTATGAAGGTTACTATGTCAAGTGAGTCATGGTGGATGGAGGCTCGGGGGTTGACATCTGACCACTCTCCATATTGAAAATAATGGAAATCGAGATGGGAAGGATTCATCCTAATAATGTTTGTGTGAGAGCTTTTGATGGCATTAAGAGGGATACCATCGGTGAAATTGATTTGATATTAACCATAGGCCCGGTGGATTTCGAGGTAACCTTCCAGGTGTTGGACATGGATACATCTCACAATTTTCTTCTGGGAAGGCCCTGGATCCATGATGCAGGAGCTGTGCCCTCCACCCTTCACCAGATGGTGAAATTCGAGTATGAAGATCAGGAAATCGTGGTCCACGGAGAAGATGAGCATTCCATTTATCGTGACCCATCTATCCAATGCTTGGAGGCGAGGGAGGGAAGTGAGAATATTGTTTATCAAGCCTTTGAATTGTGGTGGCAGACCAGTACGAGGAGGGAAATCCGTGTCCCCAGCCTTTCCTGTCTAATGCTTCAATCATTGTGGCCAAAGAAATGATTAGACATGGTTTCAAACCAGGAAAAGGGTTGCGAAAAGTTTTACAAGGGATATTCGAGCCGCTAACTCTACCCACGGTAGAAAAGTTTTTGGGGATAGGCTTCCACCCTACCTCAAATAATGAGAAATGGGCCGAGGAAAGGAAGAAGGAAGGATGGGTTCTGCCACAACCATTGCCACATCTCTATGATACTTTTGTCAAGCCTAAGTATGGCAAAGAAGAAGACGATGAGGAGTTCACGGCTGAGGAAATCGAAGATATATGAGGAGCTATGAGACAAATGCTTTATGAAACCAACATGGTTCAGCCAGGGGAGGGTACTAGCACTGCTGAGGTGCTCTACATAGGGCTAGATGCTAAACTCCAAAATTGGAAGGCAACGCCATTCCCGATCCGGTGGGAGTCCCAGTAGACTAGCCCTGCCACTTTTTCTGCCTCCCAAGTTATTTCAGGGTGTAACTCGGATGTTTCTTTTAGTTTCTTGTCTTTTAAATTCCTGAATGTAAACCCTGTTATCTTTCCAAATTGCAAGAAATGAAATCAATATTTCATCATCCATTTTCTCTTTATTCTTTCTGATTTTATTATTTTCCTTTTCATTTTTTCTTTTTAGTTATAATAATGCGGCTTTAAAAACATGACATGCTTGTGGACTTCATGCCCAGACTCAAACACGCTGTCTAACTGTGAAATAATGAATCAAGAACCGAAATATGATGAAGAAGAGGCTTTTAGGGAAATAAATCGAGAACTGGAACAATTTGAGAACAAACCTAAGCCAAATCTGAACGACACTGAACTAGTTAATTTGGGAATAGCCGAAAAAATAAGGGAAACCAAAATAAGCATTCACACAGATGAGAAAACTCGAGATGCAATAATCTAACTCCTGTTTGAGTTTAAAGATGTGTTTTCTTGGTCGTATGATGACATGCCAGGACTAGGTGTGGATCTAGTGGTGCATAAATTGCCAATTTATCCTGATTATCCTCCAGTGCAGCAAAACAAAGGAAGTTTAAGACTGATATCAGCGACAAGATCAAAGAAGATATCACAAAACAACTGAAGGCGGGGGTAATTCGAGTGGTTCGATATACCACATGGCTGGCCAACGTAGTTCCAGTGCCAAACAAAGACGGGAAAACCTGGGTGTATGTGGACTACTGAGATTTGAATAGGGCGAGTCCCAAAGATAATTTCCCTTTGCCCAATATCCACATCCTTGTTGATAACTGCGCCAAACATGAGATACAGTCTGTCATGGATTGTTACGCAGGATATCACCAGGTATTGATGGATGAAGAAGATGCCGAGAAGACAGCCTTCACTACACCTTGGGGTACATGCTGTTACCGGGTCATGCCATTTGGGCTAAAGAATGTCGGCGCAACCTATATGAGAGCTATGACTGTCATATTCCATGACATGATACATCAAGAGATATAGGTGTATGTGGATGACATAATCATGAAGTCCCGAACTCAGAGTGATCACGTTCGAGATTTGAGAAAGTTCTTTGAACGGTTGCACAAGTATGATTTGAAGCTGAATCCGGCTAAATGTGCCTTCGGAGTCCCATCAGGCAAACTCTTGGGTTTCATAGTCAGCAGGAGAGGTATCGAGTTAGGTCCAACAAAGATAAAGGCTATTCGAGATTTACCTCCTCCAAGAACTAAGAAAGACGTGATGAGCTTATTGGGCAGGTTAACTATATCAGTTGGTTCATCGCTCAACTGACTACTATATGTGAGCCCATATTCAAACTATTGAAGAAAGATATAGCAATCAAAGGGACATCTGAATGTCAAGAGACCTTCGATAAGATCAAGGAATATCTGTCAAACCCTCCAGTTTTGGTCCCATCGGAGTCAAGGACACCTCTCTTCTTGTATCTAACGGTTCTAGAAAATTCTTTTGGCTGTGTCCTCGGGCAACATGATATAACCGGCAAGAAAGAGCAGGCCATTTACTATCTGAGCAAGAATTCCACTAGCTATGAAGCAAAATACACTTTGTTGGAGAGAACGTGCTGTGCCTTGACGTGGGTCACTCAAAAGTTGAGACATTATCTTCAAGCCCACACTACCTACCTCATAACCAGTTGGATCCTCTGAAGTACATATTCCAGAAACCAATGCCCACTGGGAGACTAGAAAAATGGCAAATCTTGCTCACTGAATTTGACATAGTCTATGTCACTCGCACGGCAATGAAAGCCCAGGCGTTGGCAGATCATTTGGTAGAAAACCCGATTGACGAGAAATACCAACCACTAAGCGTATACTTTCCAGATGAGGAGGTAAATTCAGTAGAAGCAATCTCGTAGGACACTCGTGCTTGGAAAATGTTCTTTGACGGAGCAGTAAATGCTAGAGGTGTAGGAATGGGGGCAATCTTGATTTCACCCACTGGTCAACACTACCCAGCTACAGCTAGGCTCCGGTTCTTCTGTACAAACAATACTGCTGAGTATGAAGCCTGTATCATGGGCATGAATATGGCAATCGATCAAGATGTTAAAGATTTATTGATCATGGGGGATTTTGACCTGATTATCCGGCAAGCCCAGGGAGAGTGGGAGACTCGAGATGTTAAGCTCATTCCCTATCGGCAACATGTGGAAGATCTTACCAAATGCTTCAAGTCTATAGAGTTCAGGTACATTCCTTGGTGTCACAATGAACTAGCCGATGCACTCACCACTCTAGCTTCAATGCTGCCTTACCCAGGTAATGCCCATATTGATCCTCTGGAGATTCAAATCAAAGAAAAGCATGGGTATTGTAATGCGGTTGAGGTGGAACCCAATATTCAACCCTAGTATCATGATATCAAAAGATTTCTGAAAACACAAAAATATCCCGAGAAAGCCACTGGAGATCAAAAGAGAACCATTAGATGGCACGTGAGTGGTTTTTTCTTAAGCGGTGATGTTTTGTACAAAAGGACCCCGAACCTCAATTTGCTAAGATGTGCTGAAGCCGAGGAAGCCGGAAGAATCATGCATGAAATACACGCAGGGGTGTTCGGACCTCATATGAGTGGTTATGTGTTGTCAAAGAAGATCTTGCGAGCGGGGTATTACTGGATAACCATGGAGAAATACTGTTTCAGTTTTGTTCGAAAATGCCATCAATGCTAGGTGCATGGTGATTTGATTCATGCACCTCCAACAGAGCTTCATCCGATGTCTGCACCTTGGCCGTTTATTGCCTGGGGTATGGATGTCATTGGGTTGATCAAGCCGAAAGCTTCGAATGGGCATAGATTCATATTGGTTGCAATCGATTACTTCAAAAAATGGGCTGAGGCCATCAGTCTTAAGTCAATTACCAAGAAACCTGTGGTAGACTTCGTGCACTCCAATCTCATTTGCCGCTTTGGTATTCCTGCAACTATCATTACCGACAATGCTGCAAACTTGAATAGTCGTTTGATGGGAGAGGTATGTGAACAGTTCAAGATAACGCATAGAAACTCTACTCCTTATCAGCCAAAAGCCAATGGTGTTGTTGAAGCAGCAAATAAGAACATCAAGAAGATTTTGATAAAGATGATTGAAAGCTCCAGGAAATGGCATGAAAAGCTGCCTTTTGCATTACTTGGATACCGCACCATAGTACGCACATCGATCGGAGCAACCCCATACCTATTGGTCTATGGAATTGAAGCTGTCATACCTGCAGAAGTAGTAATCCCTTCGCTTTGCATAATTGTTGAGGCGGAAATTGTAGACAATGAGTGGGTTAAAACCCGGCTGGAGCAGTTGTCATTAATTGATGAAAAACAGATGGCCGCAGTTTGTCACGGGCAGTTGTACCAACAAAGAATTGCCCGTGCCTATAACAAGAAAGTGCGTCCCAGTAATTTTGAAGTGGGGCAGCTCGTGCTCAGACGCATCCTCCCTCATCACCAGGAAGCAAAAGGAAAGTTTGCTCCTAATTGGAAGGGTCCATATATAATCCGGAAGATATTGCCAAGAGGAGCACTTTATCTAGGAGAAATCGAAGGAAATGATCCTGAAACAACAGTCAATGCAGATGCAGTGAACATGTATTATGTCTAGATCTCCTGGAGTGACGGTTTTTGTGTAGTTTAGATGATGAAGGCTTTCCTTCCCGCTACCCCAAACACTATCAATACTTTGTAAACCCTTCGAGCTGGTTACGCTTCTTTGGCTACCCTCTTTGGAACCCGAAAGTACAAAAAGAAAAAGGAAAAGAAAAAGGAAAAGAAAAAGAAAAAAAAAGAAGAAAAGAAAGAAGTAAAAAAAGAAAAAGAAAAACAAAACAAAATAAAATTATTTTCCTGAACTACGTTTGATTGATTCCGAAAGGATACGTAGGCAGCCTCTCCCTAAGTTTCAGTCATACCAAAACAAAAATCCCAATTTTCCCAAAAACTAAAACTGGGGCAGATGATATGATGGTTCGGCTATGAATCCTCCGAAAAGGTTCCAAAGTTGTAGTTCCGCCCAAAATCCTTTTACCCAAAGACCTTGTTCAAGTCCTTCCGATCAATTGGCAAAGGTAGGGAAGTGAAAAACGTCATTGTTGGAATCTGATACAATTCAAAATTGAGACAAATAAAATGAGAGCGTCTTATTGGTGAAAACCTTCGGGCACCATAAGGTGATGGTGAGTAGAGAAACTGGAAATGAGAGAGTCCGCTTAGTGAAAACTCGTAAAGAGCACTATCGGGCGATGGTGAGAAGAGAAATGAGAGAGGTCGATTGGCGAAAACCCGCAAAGAGCGCTGTCGGCCGAAAAAGAAGACATTTCACCACTAAAAGAGTCCTAGCAAAGTTCCCTAGTTTTGAAATGCCGATCAATGGGTTCATGAGAAGCTGGAAAGTTTGTCTGGGTCGGGCGTCCAGTCCAAGAAGCATGTCATGTTCATTTGAAGCCAGCATGCATCCTAGATAAGTCCTTCTTCTTCCCCGAAAGGGACGCTTCTCTTTAAACTCATCTATTTGCCTGTTGTATACTTCTTTCTTGAATCCCTTTCGGTTTAACTCTGATTCCGTGACTATTATAAAGAAAGGTGGCAGGATTGGTTCTATAAGGCTCCGCCTGGAAAAAGCCAGAGAAAATACCCAGCCTCAGCGAGTGCGTCAGTCCAATCCCGATTGACCATGGTGGTTAATGCTTCAAATCAAAGACAGTGGAAAGGAAAGAAAGTCAAAAGAAAAGGTCTTAAGAGCAGAAAAAGTGAAAGGGCCAGAGCCTACACGGGCGAGTCATCATGAAATCCTAAAAATTGAGTCCTGTCGGGTTGAAAAGGGATTCACCCTCAAAGCCAACAAGGAGCAAAGTCCTCAACGAAAATGGGGCCGGGATCAAGCAATGGGAATGATCAAGGCCACAAAACCAGCCACCTTTTCATGCTAACAAATTGTTCTTAGTTAAAAACAGGTTCAATCAAAGCAACACACCAGCAAATTGTTCTTTGTTAAAAATAGGTGCAATCAAAGCAACCGTGCAAGAAGCAGGTGCAACCCAAAAGGGAAAAGAAATGCGCAAGCGTTGAAACAGCGTTGCAACAGGGAATCGACCAAAAGGAAGTCCCTCTCCAAATTCTTTCATGCATTTTGCTAAATAAAAGGAAAATAAAAAGAAGAAGAAAAGAACAAAATAAATGAAAATAAAAATCCCAAAAGAAAAACAAATCATGGTAGCACAGGACCCCATTCCTTAAATATCTCGGCATAACCCGAAGATCCCTCTGGAATAACCCAATGGGCTTTTTCTTTCTCAAACCTCAGCATAACCCGAGGATCTCCCTGGCATAACCCAAGGAGCTTTTTCTTTCCAAAATCCCGGTATAACCCGAGGGTCCCCCAGGCATAACCCAAGGGGCTTTTTCTTCTTAAAATCCTGGCATAACCCGAGGATCCTCCTTGGCATAACCCAATGGGTTTTTACTTTCTCAAATCCCGGCATAACCCGAGGATCCCCCTGACATAACCCAAGGAGCTTTTTCTTTCCAAATCCCGGCATAACCCGAGGATCTCCTTGGCATAACCCAAGGAGCCTTTTTCTTTCCAAATCCCGGCATAACCCGAGGATCACCCTGGCATAACCCAAGGGTCTTTTTTCTTTCCAAATCCCGGCATAACCCGAGGATCTCCCTGGCATAACCTAAGGAGCTTTTTTCATTCCCAAATCCCGGCATAACCCGAGGATTACCCTGGCATAAACCAAGGGGCTTTTTTCTTTCCATCCCGGCATAACCCGTGGATCTCCCTGACATAACCCAAGGAGTTTTTTTATTTCCGTCCTGGCATAACTCGAGGACCCTTTTTTCTTTTTCCAGCATAATAGGGTCATTTCCCAGCATAACATGGATTTATTCACAAGGATACACAATCTTGATTTGATCGCTTAGATATGTGTCACAACTAACTCACGAAATTTTCCTAGTAAAAACTGGGGCAGAAAATTTCGTTCGTTTGTTTGTTTTGGTATCTTAAGCAGTTTCACCACAAGACATAGGGTGCGAGATGACCGATGGAATGAGTCTCAATACAGAATAAAGAAAAGAAGAAAAAAACAAAAATAAATGAACTCAAATGTGAAGCAAATAAGGGTGCGGATTGCTCAAAATCTGATTGAAGTCACAAGTTCTGCTGATCCCGTTCTGACCCAATGCTGCAGAAAGAAGTCAACACCTACAGCTCGCGAGTATCAAGATTCAGATCAGAGTCCACATCAAATTCATCTAAGACTCAAGATCAAGTTTCAAGAGAATTATAGATAGGAATCTTGTAACTCATAGTTGATAGGCATAGCTAGCTTAGCTTTGATTTTTCATTAGGTGTAATAAGGAGGCCAGCAAGCAGTAGCACCAGCAATAGCAGTGAAATCACAGCTCCTGGTAGTCCTAGCTACCTAACTTTCCAAAATTACACTAACCTGATTCCTTTATAGCCAAGGATATGTAGGCAACCTCTGAAGCAGGGTTCAGTCAGACAGTTTTCAAAAATGCTTCTCATGGAATACCAAGCAGGCAAAAATCTCTCATAATTGCTCATTTTTCTTTGCCCGAAAACCCTTCGTGTCTCCGAGCAAAGAGGGGCAGCTGTGAGCATGTGAGTTTTGCCTCACGTGAAATGTTCCTATAGAATTCTTAAAATTAGGATTTTTCTTTTATTATTTGAATTTTAGGGAATTAATTGCATGATTTTTGTGTTGTTTGCATTTTTGTGTGCATTTTTAGTTGGCATAACTCATAAAAAATAAAAAAATAGCACATTTTCATTTAGACCCAATTTTATATTTTAGGTTTACTATTTAATTAACATTGCAAAAAATAAGAGAAAATAACAAAAATAGTCCTTTTGTATTTTTACTTTTAATTTTTGATTTTTCCTTAGTTTTCTTTTAAATTAGGATTTAGTTAATTTTAAAAAATTAGATTTAAATTAGGTCTTTTCATTTTAATTTTGTATTTAACAAAAATCTAAAAAAAATATGAATGAAATGAAAATGAATTGAAATTAAATAAAAGAAAGGAAGTAATTGAAAAGAAAATAAAGAGAAAGGGAAGATGGCTAGTCTGTTTGGGCTAATTTTGTTTAATTCTGCCCCAGCCCAAGCCAAATTCCCCAAAATCCGGTCCCAATCCAGCCCAAACCCATAATTCACCTGGTCCAATTTTTGCTACATCAAAACGACGTCGTTTTGGCGTCAAGAAATCTAGACCATCCGTTTTTGCAATCTAACGGTCCAGGTTCAGTCAAGGAGTTTAAATAAAAATGTCAGAAAACTTTTGAGACCAGTATCATCTTCCTCGTATCTATGTAACTCGGCTGGCTCCTCCCTAGCTCCGCCGTCGGAAATCGCCTACGGCGGCGGGGAGCTCCAACTGCACCCAAATTTTCACCGTAGAACCCTCTTCCTCTCCTATTTATAAGCCCCCAAACCTTTGCCCTCGAATCCCAACCAAACGCCTCAAATAGGTGAAACCCTAGGCCCCGCCACCACCGTGCACGGCGGCGCCGTCCCCAATCCCTACCAAATTTATACCCTAGGCTTGCCTCTACCCCCACATCACTAATCTACACTCCTTACCCTTTAATAGTTCCCCAAATTTCTCAAATCTCGAATCTGAAATCTGGAAATTGAGTGGGCATCATTTCATCTCTGTCTTATCCACAAGTCTTAGGCACAGCTTCACTACGAGCTGATATCATTTGACTATTCTTGACAAAGAATGGTCGAATGATGTCATCCCGTAGTCAGAGTTGTGAAGTCAGTCTTGGTTCGAAGTTTAAAAAATTGGTAAGTCTTCTGGTTTAATTTTGTTTGTCTATGTTTGTTCATTTTCTTTTAGTTATTATGTGTTATGAAAATTGTTGTTCTTCATTTAGGGCCGTTTATTCTAAACTCAGTAAGTCTTTAAATTTTCTGATTTTTTATCTTGATTTGATTTTTGTTTTATTTCTATTAGTTCAAGTGTTTAAGTGTTAGTTTAATTTTGATTAGCAAATTGTTAGTTAGTTGGATTTTCTGTTAGTTTCCCTTTGATTTTGATGTGTCTGCTTTTCTTTTAATAGTAATAATTTGTTTGTTTAGTTGTGAGTTGAATTCTTTAAAATTAGGGTTAATTAGGTTTCTAATAGTTTGATTTTGTGTTTCGAATCAGTAGTTGTTCAGTAATTGTTCAGTAATTAGTTTGTTCAGTAAACTATTCGAATTAGTTTAAGTAATTGATCTAAGTTCTTTGGATGCATGATTTTTGATTAGTAAGTGTTCTTTAAGTTCAGTGTGTTTATTTTTAAGTAATTGTTAGGCTTAGTTTAGTTAATTTGGTTATAGCTGATTTGGTTTTGTTAATTAACCATGGTTCAGTCAAAAGGATAGGTTAATTTTGACCTAGGTAGGTAATTTCAAGGCTATTTTGGATACTTAAAATTGGTTAGAATGCTGTAGGTTAAACTAGAACACCCTAGAATCTTCTAAAATAAGGCCTCAATTGTAATTTCAGGAACTTAGGGTAATAACTTAGGCAACAAGTCAAAACTTTCGGACTAATGAACAAAATCTGAAAATAAAAAGGGGGAAAAATGAGTGAATGAATTCTAGATGCTTCCTCCCCCTTTCCTGCCTATAAAAGGCAGTCCCCATGCCTTCCTTCACAAGTTTTCAGATCTAAAAAAATCCCAAAATTTCCAGCATCCAAATCCCCCCCAAAACATTTTCAGTAAGCTTTAGCCTTAGAAATTTGAATTTCAAATTCAAAAAAAAAAAAACTAGATTCTAGATCAAAAACCTTTAAAAAAAAACAGAAACAATACAAAATTCCAAAAAAAATTCTATTCTACTGAAATTCCTTAGATTAATTTCAAATTCCAGTTGTTGATTCAAGTTTTCTAGCTTGGATAAGGAAAACAATAGTTTAAATGTCCCTATGTACTGATTGCTGAAGTTTGCGTGCTTGTTCTGGGTAATTACACATTTGGTTTGGATTTGTTCAAGTTGTTTGGGTGGTCTACTGGTGCTATTTACGTCATAACATATCCTAGGATGGTTTGATTTTGTTTCTGGGTTTATAATTGATCAACGAGTTTGTTGATTCCTGTTATTGCACTGCTATTGACCTTGCTGCTGATCTTACTTCCTTCTCTCATTTGGCACAATTCCAGGTACATGTCTTGGATCTGATTCAATGTAGTGTTGCAAGTTGGAAACAAATAAGAGCTGTGCATGAATTTCCTCATGATACGTGCTAGTCAGCTTTGTATTTTATCTACCTATTTACATTTGTAATTGATTGGACTGGACTATAGACTTCTATTTCATCTGTTTCATCTGTTCTAATTAGACTGTAGGGAGATAAATTGCCATGACTAGTTTACAATGCATAAATCATTAGGCTTGCCGTTGCATCTCAAATTTAATTGATGTCATGAAGTCCTAGGATGCCATTTGAACAATTGAATGTCTAGGACAGCTAGAAATTCAGATATGTAGTAAGTGTTAAATGCATTAGCATGATTGAACGCTAGGAACAACATATATGATCATAACTGTGAGCGTCAAGTATATTTTGTAACGTAGAAACAACAATTATTTAGTGATTCATACCCAGGTTCAGTCCCTGAATAAAATTTCTTACCACGCAGTGAGTAAAATTAATCAGTTATTGAAATCTTCAGATTGAATATGCTCTGGCAAGTGATGTATGCATAATCTAAATATGTTAATTGTTAATTGCTAGAATGCCAGGTTCAGTCCTTGAAGTCAGCATGCTTGATTGAATAATTGCTAGATCCAGTCATGATGTTAAATTCCAATTTAATACTGGACTTGGGCTCATCCATGAGCCAAACCTGATGGCCCATATGTAAATAGAATTTGGGGCCCAAAATGATTTGTATAAGACCCACGGTGAATTACCTCTTCATAAAGCATGGCTGAAATTTCCTTACGCTTGGGCCAAACCTTCAAGGTCCAAAATTGTTGAAGCTGGAACCCATTAAGATCTTTAGGATTAATTTTATAACATGAATCCTAAGCCCTTTTAGAGACGAATCCAATAGAACATCCTAGTTCGCTCTAGGATGGCCTTTAAATAATAAAACGAGGTGCGCCGCGCCCAAATAAAATCACAAATTGTGTGGCCCTCACTTTAATTTGTTTTAACTCAAACTTTGAATTTGGGACGTGCCGTTTAGCGAATTTCATGTCCTCCCACAAAGTTAATAATACGCTAGTTGCTTTAGGCCCGTTATTTAAATAATATTACCTTCCTAAACTCGGGTGCACATTTATGTGACCCAAATCTAAATCTCAACGAAGTCGAAATATGTCGAAAACCGCAGGTGCATTTATGTGATGTGGTTCGAGACATGTTTTCACGATGTTGCAATTCTCTTTAAAAATAATAATAAAAGCGGTTTAAAGTTAAAAAAGCACATAAGTTAAAACATGTATTAAAATCAGATTTTTATCCAATTATAATAATTTAAGCGACCGTGCTAGAACCACGGGATCCGAGGGTGCCTAACACCTTCCCTCGGGTCAATAGAATTCCTTATTCAGAATTTTTGGTTCGAAGACTTCAACTGGGAAGTCAAAATTTTCCTCGATTTGGGATTCAAGTTAAACCGGTGACTTGGGACACCAAAAGCAAATCCTATCCCAAGTGGAGACTCTAAAAATAAATAAATAATCCCATTTCGAATAATGTCACTTTAAATGAAAAAACTCCCTTATACATTATCCTTTGGGATAGGCGTGTAAAAAGGAGGTGTGACAGCATTCATCTCCTCCAAAGCTCGTGCCTACACTTGAGCCCTTAGCTCCCCGCAAGCAATTATGACACGATTGACGTTGCCTTTGAGGCAGACCAGAGCCTCCGACTTTTTCCGCAGCTAATGCGGCAAAGAGGAATCAGCCTCAAGACCAGAAAGAAGCAAAACACACAGCTGGAAAATTACTTGCTCCGCCAAATAGCACTCATAGTTCAAGCTCTGATGCGCCTCATATCGCTAACACTACAACTCGACTTCCTTCTCCTCGCTGAGGAGCCTATGGGACTCACCTCCTCTTGAATTTTCTGGAGCTTGGCCTCCTGACGAAGCAGTTCAGACCTAAGCCCATTACAGGCCTGTGCAAGGAAGGATCAATAGAGGGAGGAAGACACGGGATACAGGTGAACTATGCATAAACTCAACGCAAAATGCAGCTGACAGACTTCCTCCAAGTCAAAACATATTCCTATTGATTTTTTCTCTACGGCCCTAGAAGAGCCAACCTCATGCACGACATGCTCACTTAATGGAACCACCGACAAGGAATCAAACGCTCCAAGGACAGCATATTCGGGTAATACCCCATCTTCGGAGATACGAGCCTGACCGGTACCACCGAAAGCTCCTTCACATCGCAAGTTCCTTTCTCCCTCGTTGCCATCGCCCCGCGAGCCAGAGGCCAACGATTCCTTCCCCTTTTCAGAACAACATTGCATCGTCCCAAAGAACCGCCCGATATCTACAAGCGGTGAATCCAACATAAACGGAAGGGAAATGTGTTACCTCAAGTATACAAAGACGGAGCAAAGACAACATGTGCACGTACTTTGGTGTTGCGCCCCCCATCCGGTGTAGAGCACAGATTGCCATCTGCGTTCATCACTGGACGAATGGGCCACCAGCTTCCGAACCCAGTTGAGCAGATCATGAACTTCACCCGGCATCCATGAAGTTGCTGCAATAAATAAAACAATATTATTATTTGGCTGATTTTTGCCATAGACAAGATATGAAAAAGCTCCAGATGCCTCACTTACGAGCGCAATTCCACTTTTCAGGAAATGGCAAGAACTCCGCAGGGATGATGTCAGGCATCCGAACCCGGATGAACCAATTGGCCCACTCTCGATTCCTGCCTTCCTCATCGTCTATGACAAATGGAGTGGATAAGCGACACGTTAGAGTTATCAGACCCCGATGATGGAAAGGCCGATAGAGCCTGACAAGATAATCAAACGTGAATTCGAGCCTGGCTTTCTCTGCAAGGAACCTCATCATCAAAACCGTTTGCTAAAACGATGAATGAATCTGCGCCAAGGTAACCCGATACTTCAGACAAAACTCAAGCACAATCCTATCAGGAGGGCTAAAGGTGAAGGGATATAAATACACGTTCAGGAATCCACTAGTAGAATCCGCAATACCCTCGTCAGGGGAAAGCACTTGCAGGACTACCCTTTCGCTCCACCTACAGTATCTCCTCACCATCTCCAGATGTTCTCCCCTTAGAAAGGACGCCGTCTCCAAAGCAAACTCTCTTGATTCCTGAGCACCAGGAGCAGTGCCCCCGGCCTCTCATCGGATCCATCCCAAAGCATTTTCCATGGCTAGGTGGAGTAATAGAGCAAAGAAAAGGTACGCACCAATACTTTCTCACCTAAAAATATGCAGCCCCCTATACCAAAATGGAAAGGAGGCTATTTGAAAAATAGTAGAGTTTTGCGGAAAAGCCGAGGCCGCTCCACATATATACGAAAAGCAGCGACGATTCACCTGCCTAAGGCAAGCCTCGGGAAGCCAACGACCTCGATACAGATCGACAGATCGATACTCGACCCCGGAAGTATCCTCCAATGAGGAGTCACAACTCGTGGAGTCATTCGTATTATCTCCACGCTCGGAACATCACTCTACGGCAAGAAACCCCCGTCTAGAGAGGTCGGTCCTCGATGAGCTCTCATCGACTGGCATTCAGCCCAAGGCGAGAAACTTATCCCGCAAATCACTTTCTCTAAGAAGGAAGAGCAAATACAGGAAGCTCCAATCGTGAAAACTACCCAAAGGCCCGAGAAAGCGCCCTAAATACATACCAGCTCCTCAGAAGAAGTCTATTTCATGCGACCCGAAAGGACCATCTACATCCAGATCAATAGGGACCCTGGGGTACCCAAAGATAACCTACATCCAGGGAGTACCCTCGGAGACCTTGGAATTCCACGCACGATCTCCGAATAACTCAGGAGACTCCCACAACCCCGATCAATCAGATTGACCCAGAGTGATCCCGAAGTATGACGATAGGACCGAAAAGAGCCTATATCGATCGGCAAAAAATCAAGGCAAACACTTATGTCCAAACTAAATATCAGCGATAAGCGATCAACAACACAAAAGGAAACATTTGAAGAGCCTCGAAGGGCATGAAGGCATACAGAGACAGAGCAAAAACCAGTGGGAGTCTACACCTAAAGCAAAAGAACGGAAGGATGTACATGTGATGAAACCCGGGCGCCTGGTCCGCCATAGCGGGTTCATCTTTCGTATCTACATCCCAGATTGCCTTATCCTCGAGCACATATTCTTTAGGGTGATTCCTTCTATCCCCACCTCTCATAGGCTCCCAACTCAATCCCCCGAGGGATTCCCGCCGAAAAAGATGAAGAAGAGGAAAAGAAGGGGACGCAGAGGAGGCAGAGAAAAGAGACATGGCCCGTCGAAGTCAAAGGTGAAGACCCGATGGACTCCAGCCTCAACAAATCGGTGGTGCCACATTATCCCTTGGGAAAAATAGAACACTAGAGATAAAGTGCCACACCGGGCACGGGTAAAAGAGTGAGAAATGGTTCATAGTTCGAGCAACTATCTACATGGGGGTGGAGGGGTTATCGACTCCCCATCTATCATTGCCTCAACCCAGCAGTAACGGCGAAGGTCAGTGTATCAACAACCACAACGACAGCAGGATGGTACATCTGTATCCGACAAAAAAAAAGCTCCGGTATGCTGTCGACGCCCCCTTTTTCTCGCGAAATCTGGTTTACGACATTTGGGAAGACAACTCTATTCCCATTTAGGAATTGGGTTTTTAGAATTGAAGAGTTGCCACCTAATGATTAAGTGCATTAGGACACTAAGGGTTTCGAGTTTGTAAACCAGAGTTCGGGTAAGGGCTAGAAATTATCTCGAGGGGAAGGTGTTATGCACCCCTCAAGATCCACTAGTGTGGTTCCTGGCCATGCTATGTTGTGACTTTAATGCAAACAAGTATACAAATAATTTCACACATAAGGGTTGCAAATTGGTATGTAACAACCATGTTGGAATCTACAGTTTGTTTGAGGAAGGTCTAAACGCAGGAAATTAATCAAGGCATTGAATAAACAAAAAACAAATAAAAATTTAGAAGGAAAAAGAATAATGCAGTAAAATTAAGGGGAGTTTTGTGTAATTGAAAAGATAGAATTTATTGATATTAAACAAAGTTACATAAATGAAAGAGGTCCTAGGTTTATAAAATACACGGATCATCCGCACAACACCGATAACCAATCGTACGCATAAGTGTTATCGTGTGATCATCATCTCCATGTCTACCCTTCCCACCCTATTAAGGTATTAAGCGCATAATGATATGGTTACCTACTGCATGCTATTACCCGTCCCACCTATCAGTCCTGGAGGCGTTTAGGACTACTAATCCTAAAGGGAGGGAGCTTGGCTTTTCAGGGTTTTAAAAAGGATAAAAATTCTAGGGCGACAATTAAAAACACAAAGTAGTTAATGGGAAATAAGAACAATTAAAGGCTCAAATAGGCCTCCTCACTTAAAGAAACGAATTGTTTATCACATCTTACATATACTGTTTTGGTCCTTGATTAAAATTAGCATAGGAAGAATTGATCTACCACATATTTCCCAGATAGGGAGTCCGAATTAGTCGTGCTTAGATGTAGTTGCAGAAAATTGACAATTGATTAACTATCTAACTATTTATCTGTGTTAAACATGATCTATAGGCATGACATCTATTAATTCAGAGACGGGGGAGAACAAACTGATTGCAAAATTATTAATAAGTATCAAGATCATAAGTTCTGCGAGCATTTAAACGAATTACTACTGATTTTAAATTTAAAAGGCGAATGGGCAATTCAGATTTAATTAATTACTCCTACAGGCATGCTTTCTAAGCATTACTGATATTGTTATGCAGATATCCTCTAGATAGGTCATCGAGATGTGACTGATTTATTTTAGATCCTATGAGTAGATTTTCTTAATGATAGATGCACATGCAAAAAATGCAGGAAATCCTATAGACATATCATCTATATGATGTGCAAAATTTGAGCATCGATTTATTGACATGGTATATATTACGAAGTGCAGAAAACCTATGAGCATGGTATCTATGTGAAGAATGCAGAATTTGAAAGTGATAACCCTATAATCATGATTTCTAGATGAAAATGCAGAATTTTGAAAGTATTAATCATATAGGCATGATATCTACGTGAAATACAAAATTTGAAAGAGATAACCTTTGAGCATGATTTCTAGGCAGAATTTGTAGAATTTGGAAGTGATAACCTATGAATATGATTTCTAGGCGGAATTTGAAAGAGTAAATATCCTATAGGCATGGTATCTACGTAAAAATTTAGAATTGAAAGTGATAACCTATGAACATGATTTCTAGGTGAAATTTGAAAAAGTAAGTATCCTGTAGGCATGGTATCTACCCCTTTGGCATGCATTCAATCCCACTCATTTTCACTATACCCCAGTAGTTATTACAAGGTTTATTATAAAGCTTATTACATACCAAGTGAATAAAAAGAAATTAAAAAAAATACATTAGTGATTACATCCACATCTAATCAGCCTAATCCAGGCTCAAAGTCTAATAATATGAAACAACCTTCCAGGATCGGATTTTCAAAGCCTTTCTCTTATTTGGGATGTGTCAAAGTTCCATGCA
Source organism: Nicotiana glauca (assembly GCA_026770625.1). NCBI lineage: Eukaryota > Viridiplantae > Streptophyta > Magnoliopsida > Solanales > Solanaceae > Nicotiana > Nicotiana glauca. The sequence continues at coordinate 92,224 of MU779842.1, read as the reverse complement.
GTGCTTACACCCAAATAACATTGCAGAACAAATTGTAGTGCAGTGTGGAAGGGCCAACCCTCAAGTGTCCAAGTTCATAGGGAACTCAAGGTCCCAAGGAAGGCTCACAAGAGGGGGGGGGGGAAGGACCTAAGGACGAGGAGTAAGTGTAAGTGCAATGAAAGGGAATTAGGGGGGAGCCAGGGTAGGCTGGTGGTCTTGCCTAGCAACTGGGCTGCTGGCACACCCCTGACCAGCTTGTCAGCCTAAAAATTAGAGAGTTAGGAACTTTTGAAGGTCAGGTTCAGCCTTGGACAACAATTTAGATGCTGCCAAGCTATACCTTAACTCTATGCACATAAGGGAATGGGGGTATGGGAAATTGAAAGAGGCTAGGATCCAAAGGACCCAGTCTTAATCCATGACAACAACTTTGTACATTTCCATGTCTTAAATTACAGCCCAAGCACATAAAAGGGGATGTGGATAGGGATTCATTGCAGCAACAGGTAGCAAGACATAAGTAGTTATTTTAAAGTTGAACTCTATAAAGCAGTAAAGTAGGCATGGGCATAAAAGCTTGTAAGTAAACACATTGGATTTGATGCTAAAATCAAAAGTAAGACATACCAGTTCAGAGAAGCAAGTGGGGAGAAACAGTAGATTTAGGGAAGCCAAAATGCAGTCAAGAAGCAAGAGTGTTGATTTTTGAAGAGATTTGTGATGCTTAAAAATATCGTGTGTATGTTAATGAAAGAGTAGGGTATTTATAATTGAAAACAAGTGTAGAAAATAAGGCACGAATCATAGTTTAGTAGTAATTATGGAACTATGTACCAATTAAAATCAATTAGCATATAGACTTCCTTTAATTAAGGAGTCCAAATTCAAACGGTAATGGGCAGATGTAATTTAAGGAAGGAAATCAAGTAAATATCTTGTGCAGAGCAGAGAAATAAGGGTAAATACATACAAGACATTTAAGGTAAAAGTCTAGTGGTACTTGATTTGTGAAAACAAGGAAAGGGAATCAGTAAAACAACCAGTAAAGAATCAAGTTGAAAGTCTTGTTCGAGTCAGAAAAAGAGGTAAAGGAAAGTTTTAATTTAGGGGAAAATCAGTAACAATCAAATAAGCAACATTAAATGGATTCAGAATTAATTAACAGTTGGCAAAACTTTTGAAAGAGAAGTTCTCATATATAAAACACATAGACATGCAAATTACGAAAGACTAGCAAGAAGGTTTCAAAATCACAAACGTAGAAAAAGTTCAAATTCAATTCACAACCTTGAAGTAAGTCTGGGACTTCAAGGTTTCAAAGTAGAACCCTTGTCCAAACATAAAACCAAATTTGCCAAAGAAACCCCCAAATCCTAGGGTTTTTAAACTTGAATTCGATATAGAGATGAAAGGGCAAGCTATTGAGATATGCTCAGAGACCTCTTACAGAGTCTCATGAGACGTATACAAGCACAATAGTAAGTTCAAAGCTACTATTACATAGAAACTAGTATAGGAAACAAGTTTCAAGAAAAAGCTTGGAATTTAAATTAGTTCAGCTAGTGTAAGCTTAAAGAAAAGTCGATGAAACACATCTAGAAAGAATTAAGGCAAAGTCCGGTAAAGGAAAACAAAAGACTAAAACTCAGTAGGAAAACACAGTAAAGAAACACATAAGATAGGCATGTGGTAGCATAATAGAAAACTTCATAATACAACAAATATAAGAACACACGAAAAGCCATGCGAGTCAGAAAAGAGCAGATAAGAACATTGTGGGGGTCGATTCACACCAAGAAAAGGAGAAGAAGAAGCGTCAGAAACATTTTAAGAATCTTCCAGAAACCCTAATCGAAGAGAAGTGATTTTTGAAATAAAATTGGAGAAAACGTTTAAGAAATTTAAGCAATAGTGCAAACATGTAACAGAACTAAAAATAATCGGAGAGAACCTCGATAGTTAGGGTTTTAGATGAACACTAGAGATGAGAAAGGCTTCAAAAATATCCGATCTAAGTCGGATAATGTCATAATCAGGCTCATAAAGACCAATAACCACCAGAGCAAGGCCGGAGATGGCCGGAATCATCGAATCAGTGAAGGTCTGAGTGAAGACCGTCGAGGTCTGGCCTCGAACCTTCGAACAACAGGCATGCAGGAGCCATAGGAGGTGAGTATAGGCTGTCCATGTCCTGAGAAGCCATGGACTCCGGTGAAAACACGGTGGAACAAGGTAGGGAGAGGCTTGGGTTCCGGAGAATCTTGAGAGAATTTGGGGATTCAAGGGCGGCTGAAGGGTGGAAATGAATTAGGGTAGGGGGTAGTTTGTGAATTAAAAAGGAAATGTTTAATCTGAGCCGTTGATCTAAAAGATCAACAGCTGTGATTAAAGGGGGAGGGGTGGGGATCCGGTTGGTTATTTGATTGGATTATGGATTGGGTTAGTTGAAAATTGGGCTGGTTGCAATTGGGTTCAAATTGGGGCTGTAATGTGGCTATAATTGGAATGTAAATGGGCTATACGTTAAATAGCCAATTTTTCACTTTTATTTTAATAAAAAATAGTTAAAATAATTTTTAAAACCAATTAAAAGCACTATATTGATTAATAATATATAAATATTAATTAAAAAATACTGGGAGCAATTTGTAAATGTAAAATATTATTAATCGCAAAATAGACTATAATTGCAATTATAGCAATTTAGCTTTAAAATACCAAATAAATATTATAAAAATATGCAAAAATCACCTTAATTATATCTTGGTGTAAATATGTGAATAAAAATAAAATTTTCACCAAAATGATAGTCTAGAAATAATTATTGAATTTTGTACTATTAAAATAGACAACAAATTGATTTTAAAATCTTTAAAAAATAAGGAAAAAATACCAAAACTCTTGGGCATGCTTATATATGCATGTACATGCTATTTTGAGTATATAAAATACATAGGAAAAAATTGGGTATCAACAACTGCCATCTTTACCTGGGAAGGATAAAAGAGTTGTCGGGTAAAGATATGATGACCAATTTTGACCGGGAGAAACGACTTGCAAAGGTTTTGACCGAGCTCTGGTTTCTGAGCTGCCTACATATCCCTGGTCTTATAGGAATCAGGTCATATGTAGTTCGGGATACATCGACGGAGTATGCCGATATGGGTTTTTGAAGAGGCGGACGCAATATTTAGGTTGGGAAGGATGGTTAGGGACTGATGGGCTGCGAGAACCGGAGCGAGATTGCTCCTGCTATAATGGTTGTTGCCAGCTGATGTATCTACAATTAAGTAATACAAGCATATCGTGCAGAATTTAAACATGATGCAAGTTCCCGTTGGACCATGAATGCTGTCTTTGGATGGTTAGGATGACGTCCTTAGACCATGAAGTCCTGGGCCATGAAGTGCATAATAAAGGATTCGCAGGCTATGAAATGATATTCTCGAGCTATGATAATGGTGCCTCCAAAACATGATGCCTTTGAATTATGATGTGCAGAATATAAAGCGGAGTCCTCAGGCCATGACATGGTGTTCTCGGGCTATGAAAATGGTGCCTCCGAACAATGATGGCCTTGGACAGTTTGGCGGTATTTTAGCCAATGTATAGCATAAGTATAAAATGGCGATATTTCAGCCGACAAATGTTTAGACACTAATTGGCGATTTTTCAGAGAATTAAATAAAGTTGGCAATGTTTCAACCGATGTAGGATAAATATAAATGGTGATATTTCCGCCGACAGAAAATTTAAATAAATCTGGCGGTTTTTCAACCGATGCAAATAAGAGGTGGCGATATTTTAGCCATGCAGGATGGAGACAGTGCTTAGTCTCGGAAGGCAGAAATGTAGCCTTGTACAATGCAAGGAAATGCAGGATGGAGACAGTGCTTAGTCTCGGAAGGCAGAAAAGTAGCCTTATGCAATGCAGGGAAATGCAAGATGGAGACAGTGCTTAGTCTTGGAAGGTAGAAAAGTAGCCTTATGCAATGCTAGGAAATGTAGGATGTAGACAGTTCTTAGTCTCGGAAGGCAGAAAAGTAGCCTTATGCAATGCAAGGAAATGTAGGATGGAGACAGTGCTTAGTCTCGGAAGGCAAAAAAGTAGCCTTATGCAATGCAAGGAATAAAAGGTAGAGTAACAAAATCTGTTAGCTGAGAGGTGATAGCTGATAGTTAGTTGTCTTTGTGTCTGCTGGGGATGTTGCATGCGAATATCGCTCGAAAATGGGTGATGATTCTGAGAATTGTATTCCTGAAAAGTAATCGTATCTGATTATCTTACGTCTCGGGTGCCTGCATTCAAAGAAATATCATAAGTTTTGTCAAGGAGGAAGGTTAGTTCGTCTTCCCACAGACTGCGCCTCATCCTGCTCGGCTCTTGCTTTTACTGGCAGCATTGCTGAATAAAGTAATTCTGATAGTATCCATGCATGATTTTGGAATATATATTTAAAAATATGATGTAAATACATAATAAAAAAATGATTTTCTTTTAGATGAACCGACGACTGTGACGCGGTTCAAGATATTACGACCTCTCTTGCTCCGGCATTTTGAGGGTCCTCCTCAAAATTCTGCCCCAGTTTACTAGGCTTGTGCCTCTGACGGTTGCGCATGATGAATGGCGAAAGTCAACTTCAGAATTTTGAGGGTCCTCCTCAAAATTTTGACCTAGTTTTCCAATATCGGGAGGAAATGAAAATTTTATTTAATTGTGACTGAACCCATAGGGCTGCCTACGTATCCCCTCTTAAACGAGAATCAGGTCAGGCGTAGTTCAAATTACATCATAAAGAAATCATAGTGGTTACACATAGTATCACTTCATTGCATCTGAATTGATGGGCTTTGGCCAAACTTCTCCGTCCATTTCTGCAAGTATGAGGGCTCCTCCGGTTAGAACCCGGTGAACCATGTACGAACCTTGCCAGTTGGGAGAGAATTTCCCTTTGGCTTTGTCTTGGTGCGGAAAAATCTTCTTCAGCACTAACTGCCCTGGCGTGAACCGTATTGGCCTGACTCTCTTGTTGAAGGCTCTGGTCATTCTATTCTAATAAAGCTGACCATGGAAAACTGCATTTAATCTTTTCCCGTCTATAAGGGCTAATTGCTCATAGCGACTCTTTACCCATTCTGCATCTTCAAGTTCTGCTTCCTGCATAATTCTCAGGGAGGGAATCTCTACTTCGGCTGGGATGACTGCCTCGGTACCGTAAACCAACATATAAGGAGTCGGCCCAGTTGATGTGTGGACGGTGGTACAGTATCCCAATAGAGCAAATGATAGCTTCTCATGCCACTGCTTGTGTTTTTCTATCATTTTTCATCGTATCTTTTTGATGTTCTTATTGGCCGCTTCTAGCGCTCCATTCATCTGAGGTCTATAGGCTGTAGAATCCTTGTGCTTGATCCTGAAGGTTTTACACATCGCTTTCATCAGGTCGCTGTTGAGATTGGAACCGTTATCAGTGATGATTGACTCTAGGACGCCAACCCGGCAAATGATACGGTCACGGACAAAGTCTGCCAGAACCTTCTTGGTTAATGCTTTATATGATGCTGCTTCAACCCATTTGGTGAAATAATTAATTGCCACTAGAATGAACCTCTGCCCATTTGATGCGGCAGGCTCGATAAGTCCAATGGCATCAATCCCCTAAGCGGCGAACGGCCATGGTGAGATTGTTGCATTGAGCTCGTTAGGAGGCACCTTTATCATGTCTGCATGAATTTGGCAACGATGGCATTTCCGAACATACTGGATGCAGTCCGTCTCCATAGTCATCCAGATATAACTGGACCTGGAAAATACAGTGCACCTAAAGGCGCGGTACAAGCGCCACTGTCATTGACCAAAGATTTGATAAGATATAAAGGCCGATCGCAGCCCGAGTCATAGCATGACTCGGAGACTGGGCTGCCAAAATAGCTAAAAAGCAATATGCCTGAGGACGTGGCTTGGATGATACCATCATTGGCCAACTAAATCCCCCGGCCACACGACCACAAGATCACTTAAGCCTAGAAGCACGAAGGGTCATCACCATCTGACCATGCTGACAGGAAAAACCTAAGGGTTTAATTGGAGCTTGAGTCACAATGTGACTCGGAGACTGGACCCAAAATAGTCGAAACAGCAAATACTCAAGGGCACAGGATAAATACGACTACCACCCGCATGGACGGGCATAAAAAATGCAAAGACATGAAGGCTCGAGTTTAAACCCAACTTGGAAACTAAGCCTAAACAACCGGGTCAAGCATGAAGGCCAGCACATACTCACATCAAGAATCACACTTAGGGGTCGCCGGGACCGTCCGACCAGTTCTGAACTGAGAGAGACCTCACCAAATGCCAAGACCAGCTTGCCTGATAAAAAACAACAGCAGGGAAAAGGTACAGAAGAAATAAAACTCTAAAACATCTCCTTATATATCATGTGCACAAGAAAAAGCGTATTCTCCATCTATAGGCATGCCCTACATATATTCGGAGCCAAGCTACAAAACGGAAAAATCTACGCTCTGTGCTAAAGAGCTACAGCTTGCCAAAATCGCCCTCCATGACATCCACGAGAAGTGACCGAGCATTGCGTTCATCCGCCCGTGCTCGAGCTAATTCCTCAGAGAGAAAGAAGCCCCTTGCTCTGATTTTTTCGAACACCTCCCTCTGGGCTTTACAATGGACATATTCCTCGATCCTCTGCTCCCGGTCCAGGGTTTGCTTCAGCTCATCTTGGGCATCAGTGGCATCCTTTACACAAATTGCCATCTCACGATCGACCTTCGCTCGGTTCAGAGCCACCTCCACCCAGGCGTCAACTATCTCAGCTCTGACCTTTGAGAGGTCCGATTCAAGTTTCCCAATAATATCCGCTTGAACTTTGGCATTGTCTCGAGTCAAGCAGAGTTGGACATCAAGGGCAGGGACCTTGGCCGAAGCATTCATCTCCTCCAAAGCTCGTGCCTACGCTTGAGCCCTTAGCTCCCCGCAAGCAATTATGATACGATTGACGTTGCCTTTGAGGTAGTCCAGAGCCTCCGACTTTTTTCGCAGCTAATGCAGCAAAGAGGAATCAGCCTCAAGACCAGAAAGAAGCAAAACACACAGCTGGAAAATTACTTGCTCCACCAAATATCTCTCATAGTTCAAGTTCTGATGCACCTCATATCGCCAACACTGCAGCTCAACTTCCTTCTCCTTGCTGAGGAGCCTATGGGACTCACCCTCCTCCCGAATTTTCTAGAGCTTCACCCCCTGACAAAGTAGTTCAGACCTAAGCCCATCACAGGTCTGCGCAAGGAAGGATCAATAGAGGGAGGAAGACACGGGATACATGTGAACTATGCATAAACTCAATGGAAAATGGAGCTGACAGACTTCCTCTAAGTCAAAGCATATTCCTACTGATTTTTTCTCTGCACGACGTGCTCGCTTAAAGGAACCACCGACCAGGAATCAAATGTTCCAAGGACAGCAGATTCGGGTAATACCCCCTCCTCAGAGATACGAGCCCGACCGGTACCACCGAAAGCTCCTTCACATTGTAAGTTCCGATCTCCCTTGTTGACATTGCCCCGCGAGCCAGAGGGCAACGACTCCTTCCACTTTTCAAAACAACATTGCTTGGTCCCAAAGAACCGCCCGATATCTACAAGCGGTGTGTCCAACATAAATGGAAGGGAAAAGTTTTACCTCAAGTATACGATGGCAGAGCAAAGACAACATGTGCACATACTTTGGTGTTGCAGCCCCCATCCGGTGTAGAGCACAACTTGCCACATGCATTCATCACTGGACGAATGTGTCACCAGCTTTCGAACCCAGTCGAGCAGATCATGAACTTCACTCGGCATCCACGAAGTTGCTGCAATAAAGAAAACAATATTATTATTTGGCTGATTTTCGCCATAGACGAGATCTGAAAAAGCTCCAGACGCCTCACTTACGAGTGTGATTCCACTTTTTAGGAAATGGAAAGAACTCCGCAGGGATAACGTCAGCTGTCCGAACCCGGATGAACCAATTTGCCCACTCTCATTTCTCGCCTTCCTCATCGTCTATGACAAAGGGAGTGGATAAGCAGCACGTCAGAGTTATCATACCCCGATGATGGAAAGGCCGATAGAGCCTAACAAGATAATCGAACATGAATTCGAGCCCAGCTTTCTCCGCAAAGAACCTCATCATTAACATCGTTTGCCAAAATGACGAATGAATCTGCGCCAAGTTAACCCAATACTTCAGATAAAACTCAAGCACAATCTTATCAGGAGGGACAAAGGTGAAGGGATATAAATACACGTTCAGGAATCCATCAGTAGAATCCGCAATACCCTCGTCGGGGGAAAGCACCTACAGGACTACCCTTTCGCTCCACCCACAGTATCTCCTCGCCATCTCCAGATGTTCTCCCCTGAGAAAAGACACCGTCTCCAAAGCAAACTTCCTTGATTCCTAAGCACCAGGAGCAGTGCCCCTGGCCTTTCATCGGATCGATCCCAAAGCAGTTTCCATGGCTATGGTGGAGCAAATAGAGCAAAGAAAAGGTACGCACCAATACTTTCGTACCTAGAAATATCCAGCCCCCTATAACAAAACGGAAAGGAGGCTATTTGAAAATAGTAGAGTTTTGTGGAGAAGTCGAGGCCGCTCCACATATATACGAAAAGCAACAATGATTCACCTGCCTAAGGCAATCCTCGGGAAGCTAACAGCCTCGATATAGATTGACAGATCGATAATCGACCCCGAAAGTATCCTCCAACGATGAGTTACAACTTGTGGAGTCGTTCGTATTATCTCCATGCTCGGAACATCACTCTACGACAAGAAAACCCCGCCTAGAGAGGTCGATCCTTAATGATCTCTCATCGATTGGCATTCAGCCCAAGGTGAGCAACTGATCCCGCAAATCACTCTCTCTAAGAAGGAAGAGCAAATGCAGGAAGCTCCGATCGTGAAAACTACCCAAAGGCCCAAGAAAGCACCCCAAATACATACCAACTCCTTAGAAGAAGTCTATCTCATGCAACCCGAAAGGACCATCTACATCCAGATCAATAGGGACCCCGGGGTACCCGAAGATAACCTACATCCGGGGAGTACCCCCAGAGACCTTGGAATTCAACGCACGATCTCTGGATAAATCGGGAGACTCCCACAGCCCCGATCCATTATATTGACCCAGAGTGATCCCAAAGTATGACGATGGGACCAAAAAGAGCCTATATCGATTGGCAAAAAATCAAGGCAAACACTTATGTCCAAACAAAATATCAGCGATAAGCGATCAGCAACACAAAAGGAAACATCTGAAGAGCCTCGAAGGACATGAAGGCAAACCGAGACAGAGCAAAAACCCGTGGGAGTCTACACCTAAAGCGAAAGAACGGAAGGATGTACATGTGATGAAACCCGGGCGCCTGGTCCGCCCTAGCAGGTTCATCTCCGGTATCAGCATCCTCGATTGCCATATCCTCTTGCATATATTCTTAAGGGTGATTCCTTTGATTTCCACCTCTTATAGGCTGCCAACTTAATCCCTCGAGGGATTCCCGTTGGAAAAGATGAAGAAGAGGAAAAGAAGGGGACGCAGAGGATGCAGAGAAAAGAGACATGGCCCGTCGAAGTCAAAGGTGAAGACCCGACGGCCTCCAGCCTTAACAAATCAGTGGTGCTATGTTATCCCTTGGGAAAAAGAGAACACTAGAGATAAAGTGCCACATCAGGCCCGGGTAAAAGAGTGAGATATGGTGCATAGTCTAAATAACTATCTACATGGGGGGGGGGGGTATCAACTCTCCATCTATCATTGCCTCGACCTTTGTCGTTAGTGTATTAACAACCACAACGACAGCAGGATGGTACATCTGTATCCGACAAAAAGAAGCTCCAGTATGCTGCCGATGCCCCATTTTACTCGCAAAATCAGGTTTACGATATTTGGGAAGACAATTCTATTCCCGTTTGGGAATTGGGTTTTTGGAATTGAAGTGTCGCCACCTAATGATTAAGTGCATTAGGACACTAAGGGTTTTGAGTTTGAAAACTAGTGTTCGGGTAAGGGCTAGAAATTATCTTGAGGGGAAGGTGTTATGCACCCTTCAAGATCCACTAGTGTGGTTCCTGACCATTCTATGTTGTGACTTTAATGCAAACAAGTATACAAATAATATCACACATAAGGGTTGAAAATAGGTATGTAACAAGCATGTTGGAATCTACATTTTGTTTGAGGGAAGGTCTAAATGCAGGAAATTAATCAAGGCATTGAATAAACAAAGAAGAAAAAAAATTAGAAGGAAAAGGAATAATGCAGAAAAATTAAGGGGAGTTTTAGGTAATTGAAAAGACAGAATTTATTGATATTAAACAAAGTTACATAAAGGAAAGAGGTCCTAGGTTTATAAAATACATGGATCATCCGCACAACACCGGTAACCAAACGTACACATAAGTGTTATCGTGCGATCACCATCTCCTCAAATGGACTCTAGGATCCCCTGAGCCATCAAACATTTTGAACTTGGGAGGTTTGTACCCCTCGGACAGTTCGACGTCTGGCTAAATGCAAAGATCCTCATAATTCAGCCCTTTGATGCCTTTGTTTGCTTCAACGCCCTGGACTCGGCTAGTCAATTTCTTGAGCTCGGCAGCCAGGCTCTTGATGAGAGAGTCTTTGTCATCAGAGTCTTGTGTGTTTGCAATGGGCTGGGCATATTATGGTAGGGTTTCCACATAGACGGGAGTGTGGTGGGGATGATCATTTGATGGTTCAGGGATAAGGAGTGGAGTGTTTTTGTGACATGTGTTGCAATTTTGATAAGTAGAGGGCTATTTTTGTATTTTTGGGATGTTTTGTGGAGGTATTTGAGCATTAGGAAAGTTGACATCCGGAGTAGTGAGGGAGAATGACAAGCTTGCCAAGTTCCGAACTTGGTCTAGTTCTTCTTGAAATTTCAACAACTTCTATTCGAGCTGGGCGGCACTTTCTTTGGACACCTGAGTACCCTGCAGAATCTCTACCCTTTCAACCGAGTTCTCCTTTCTGACGTTGTTCAAATCTTTCATTTTTGCTTTGCCCCTGTTTTTGATAGGACTTGGAGGAGGAGGAGGTGGAGGGCCCTTAGATCTTGTAGAGTAGGATGATGATGCCAGAGTGCACGAACTAACCTTCTGGGGAGGGGAATAAAAATAAAAGAAAAAGTAAAACAAAAAGGTAACAAGTTAGTACGGATTCCGAGAAAAATATTGCAGAATTTAAACACATAGTAAAAGAAAATAAATCGTGTCCTAAATTGGGTGCCTCGTTATGTCCAAGGTAGCCCTAGAGACAAGTTAATTTGGAGAACTTATAATGCTAAATGCCTCATTTTATTGATAAAAATAAGACGAATCCCAAAACAACACTAGAATTGCATAAAAAAATGTCACTAATGGCCATTGGCCTTATTACATTTCAAAGAAAAGAAACTATTAAATATTTGGTCTCAGAAGGACCTTCGCCAGACTCGGCATCTTTGGCTCCATCAAACAACATCACTAGCTCACGCAATCCTAGCAACAGATAAGCCCTAACCAAATGTCCTTCTTCATTTCCCTTGGCGTTTTGGCAATTTTCGATCCTCCGGATGAATTTCCCTTCCAACTCTGCCAACCCTTGCTCCAAATGCCCTAGATGCTTGTTTTCTCTGACAGCCATATCCTTCTATTCCTCGACCAACCTTTGATTTGCTTCTTGAATTTCCTGATGTTAACTCTCGCACTCCCTGACCCTTTTGCACAACTAACTGTATTTAACCTGTATCTCAGCCCTTTCGTCGATGACCCTGTGACCTCGAACAGACCCGGGCTGTCCTAACCCAGCATGATCTTCTTCTAGCCAACCTGGATAGTATGAGGTGTAACCCGCATAATACCTGTCAGGCTCTATGGAATCCTTTTCCAGGATGATCTTGCTGTTCCACATGTGTTGAGCTTGACATTTGTATGGACTATCGTTGTCTTGGAAATCAGCCCTGAAATGACTCATTTTTTCGACCTTTGGTACGACTTGCTTTCTCCCCGCCTGGCTCATGACTCGGAGAGGGACATAGGTATAAGTTCCCTCAGACCAATGAGTATAAGGAATGGAGCATCCTGAGAGCGGGTGATGAGCTCTCCAGTAGGGAACCATTCGAACATCCACTGCACCTTGTCTTCTTTCAAGTTTTCAAACAACTCTACCCATCCTCGAGCATCCCCCGGCTGAGCAAACATGTCAGGCATATAGTTCATTCTCTTGGGATGGTGAAAGGCTATATGATCATTCCACGGCCTTCGCCGAAGTTCTTGACGGTATCGACCCTTTTGGAGATGTTCTATAAGCCAGAGTTGGAGTAGTAAGTTGCAACCCTCAAAATGATTGGCCCCTCATTGATAGTTTTCCAAAGCTCGGTAGATCTCAGCAACAATCATGGGCACTATGTTGAAAAGCTGCCCTCCAATCCCCTCCATCAGTGTCTTGGTGACCATGGCTAGTCTGGTATGGATCCTAGCCTTCTTCATAGGAAACACTATCATTCCCAAGAAGCAAAACATAAAGACGAAAACCCTCATATGGATATGCCCTAATGATATGAGGGCGAATTCATCTGGATAGGTGCAGTAGGACTTGCTATGACCGTACCTCTCATACAGATAGTCAAAAGGAATATAGGAATCCTTCAAACAAGTCAAATTTAGATTTCTCTTCAACCCCATAATTTTGAAGAAACTCCTACCCTTGCAGTTTTCTGGCATGAGCAAGCCCGGAGTCTCCCAAGGAATACCGACTAACCCACCTATTTCTTTAAGCAATTGGGTCATTTCAAGGTCCCTAAATAAAAATACCGATCTATCACTGTCCCAGAACAAGGTTGCAGCCTCTATGATTTTGTTGTCTGGATGAATTTCCAAAAGAGAGGGTAAGTTTCCCAAATACTTGCGGATGAGAGTCCGGTCACTGGAATGAAGGTCCTCCCACCAACTTAGCAACCTTGGATGAATGTATGCCGAATCTGGGGATTTCGTGCCTCATTTTCTACAAAAGAAAGTGTTAGTCCCTTACCCCACTGGACTCGACTATTTAAATAAATAATTAGCATAATGGAATTTAGCTATCCAAATAAATGCACAGAACATGGTGTTGTCCGTTTGGGTTCCAGGGGAACCCAGTGGACTTTAGATAAGTCTATCTTAAAGAGTCATTATATGGACAGTATAACTGACTCAACTAGGTTTAACAGCGATGCATGAACAATTACGTAGAATAAGGTTTCTATGGGGTGCTAGACCAGTACCCTTGAGCAGACAACTCAAGAGGGAAAGGCACGGAACCGTCGAATGCACCGCTGATCGACTAGTTTTACCACAAATATGCCTTTGCCGAATTTATGGGATAATAATATCGGAAGAGCACAACCACTCATTAAGCGTTGCTATGGTATTTGTTTGGCACGAGTGGAATATGATGTTGAAGATGCAATTACAAAAATGAAACAAATTGTCACGTTCATAGTGGTTACAATAATTGCTCGAAAAAAAGAATTACAACGGTATTGAAGGAAAACATTAAATGAAAGCGTTAAAGAAAAAGAAGCAAAAAGACAAGCCAGTTTCGAATAAAGGCATTAAACAAAGTAATAAAGAAAAGAATAAAGTCACACATAACATGAAGTGGTTAAAGCCTAAAGAATCCCCAGTGGAGTCGCCATGCTGTCGACGCCCCCTTTTTTCTCGCGAAATCGGGTTTACGACATATGGGAAGAAAACTCTATTCCCATTTGGGAATTGGGTTTTTGGAATTGAAGAGTCGCCACCGAATGATTAAGTGCATTAGGACACTAAGGGTTTTGAGTTTGAAAACCAAAGTTCGGGTAAGGGCTAGAAATTATCTCTATGGGAAGGTGTTAGGCACCCCTCAAGATCCACTAGTGTGGTTCCCGACCATGCTAAGTTGTGACTTTAATGCAAACAAGTATACAAATAATTTCACACATAAGGGTTGCAAATAGGTATGTAACAAGCATGCTGGAATCTACAGTTTGTTTGAGGGAAGGTCTAAATGCAGGAAATTAATCAAGGCATTGAATAAACAAAGAAGAAAAAAAATATTTAGAAGGAAAATGAATAATGCAGTAAAATTAAGGGGAGTTTTAGGTAGTTGAAAAGGCAAAATTTATTGATATTAAACAAAGTTACATAAAGGAAAGAGGTCCTAGGTTTATAAAATACATGGATCATCCGCACAACACCGGTAACCAATCGTACGCGTCGTGTTATCGTGTGATCATCATCTCCATGTCTACCCTTCCTACCCCGTTAAGGCATTAAGCACAGAACGGTATCGTTACCTACTGCATGCTATTACCCGTCCCACCTATCAGTCCCGGAGGCATTTAGGACTACTAATCCTAAAGGTAGGGAGCTTGTTTTTTTAGGGTTTTAAAAAGCATAAAATTCTAGGGCGACAATCAAAACACAAAAAGCAGTTAATGGGAAATAAGAACAATTAAAGGCTCAAATAGGACTCCTCACTTAAAGAAACGAATTGTTTAGCACGTCTTACACATACTATTTTGGTCCTTGATTAAAATTAGCGTAGGAAGAATAGATTTACCACATATTTCCCAAATGGGGAGTCCGAATTAGTCCTGCTTAGATGTAGTTGCAGAAAATTGATGACTGATTAATTATCTAGCTATTTATCTGTTTTAAACAGGATCTCTAGGCATGACATCTATTAATTCAGAGACGGGGGAGAACAACTGATTGCAAAATTATTAACAAGTTACAAGATCATAAGTTCTGCGAGCATTTAAACAAATTACTACTGATTTTAAATTTAAAAGGCAAATGGGCAATTCAGATTTAATTAATTACTCCTACAGGCATGCTTTCTAGGCGTTACTGATTTTCTTATGCAGAAATCCTCTAGGCAGGTCATCGAGGTGTGACTGATTTATATTAGATCCTATGAGTAGATTTGCCTAATGACAGATGCACATGCAAAAAATGCAGGAAATCCTATAGACATATCATCTATATGATGTGCAGAATTTCAGCATCGATTCATTGACATGGTATATATTACAAAGTGCAGAAAACCTTTGAGCATTGTATCTATGTGAAGAATGCAGAATTTGAAAGTGATAACCCTATAATCATGATTTCTAGGTGGAAAATGCAGAATTTTGAAAGTATTAATCCTATAGGCATGGTATCTACGTGGAGTACAAAATTTAAAAGAGGTAACATATGAGCATGATTTCTAGGCAGAATTTGCAGAATTTGAAAGTGATAACCGATGAACATGATTTCTAGGCAGAATTTGAAAGAGTAAATATCCTATAGGAATGGTATCTACGTGAAAATACAGAATTGAAAGTGATAACCTATGAACATGATTTCTAGGTGGAATTTGAAAAAGTAAATACCCTATAGGCATGGTATCTTCCCCTTTGGCATGCATTCAATCCCACCCCTTTTCACTATACCCGGTAGTTATTACAAGGTTTATTACAAAGCTTATTACAGACCAAGTGAATCAAACGAAATAATAAAAAAAAAATACATCAGTGATTACATCCACATCTAATCAGCCTAATCCAGACTCAAAGTCTAATAATATGAGATTAACCAACTTCCAAGATCGGATTTTCAAAGCCTTTCTCTTATTTGGGATGTGTCAAAGTTCCAAGGAACTTCAAGAGTTCCAGGCAGCGCTTACACCCCAAATGTCATTGCAGAACAAATTGTTGTGCAGTGTGGAAGGGCCAACCCTCAAGTGTCCAAGTTTAGAGGGAACTCAAGGTCCCAAGGCAAGGCTCACAAGTGGGGGCAGGACCTAAGGACTAGGAGTAAGTGTAAGTGCAATGAAAGGGAATTGGGGGGTGGGGGGGGGGGGAGCCAGGGCAGGCTGGTGGTCATGCCTAGCAACTGGGATGCTGGCACACCCCTGACCAGCTTGTTAGCTTAAAAATTAGAGAGTTAAGACCTTTTGAAGGTCAGGTTCAGCCTTGGACAACAATTTAGATGCTGCCAGGCTATACCTTAACTCTATGCACATAAGGGCATGGGAGTATGGGAAATTGAAAGAGGCTAGGATCCAAAGGACCCAGTCTTAATCCATGACAACAACTTTGTACATTGCCATGTCTTAAACTATAGCCCAAGCACATAAAAGGGGATGTGGGATAGGGATTCATTGCAGCAATAGGTAGCAAGACATAAGTAGCTATTTAAAGTTGAAATCTACAAAGCAGTAAAGTAGGCATGGGCATAAAAGCTTGTAAGTAAACACATTGGATTTGATACTAGAATCAAAAGTAGGACATACCAGTTTAGAGAAGCAAGTGGGGAGAAACAGTAGATTTAGGTAAGCCAAATGCAGTCAAGAAGCAAGGGTGTAGATTTTAGAAGATAGTTGTGATGCTTAAAAATATCGTGCGTGTGTTAATGAAAGAGCAGGGGTATTTATAATTGAAAATAGGTGTAGAAAATAAGGCAAGAATCATAGTTTAGTAGTAATTATGGAACTATGTACCAATTAAAATCAATCAGCATATAGACTTCCTTTAATTAAGGAGTCCAAATTCAAACGGTAGTGGGCAAAAGTTATTTATTGAAGGAAATCAAGTAAATATCTTGTGCGGAGCAGAGAAAAAAGGGTAAATACATAGAAGACATTTAAGGTAAAAGTATAGTGGTACTTGATTTGTGAAAACAAGGAAAGGGAATCAGTAAAACAACCAGTAAAGAATCAAGTTGAAAGTCTTGTTCGAGTCAGAAAAAGAGGTAAAGGAAAGTTTTAATTTAGGGGAAAATCAGTAACAATCAAATAAGCAACATTAAATGGATTCAAAATCAATTAACAGTTGGCAAAACTTTTGAAAGATAAGTTCTTACATATAAAACACATAGACATGCTAATTACGAAAGACTGGCAAGAAGGTTTCAAAATCACAAACGCAGAAAAAGTTCAAATTCAATTCACAAACTCGGAGTAAGTCTGGGAGTTCAAGGTTTCAAAGTAGAACCCTTGTCCAAACATGAAACCAAAATTTCCAAAGAAACCCCCAAATCCTAGGGTTTTAAAACTTGAATTCGCTACAGAGATGAAAAGGCAAGCTATTGAGACAGGCTCAGAGACCTCTTTCAGAGTCTCATGAGAAGCATACAAGCACAATAGCAAGTTCAAAGCAACTACAACATAGAAACTAGTACAGGAAACAAGTTTCAAGAAAAAGCTTGGAATTTAAATGAATTTAGGTAGTGTAAGATTAAAGAAACAGTTGATGATACACATCCAGAAAGAATCCAGGAAAAGCCCGGTAAAGGAAAACAAAGGACTAAAACTCAGTAGGAAAACACAGTAAAGAAACACATAAGATAGGTATGTGGTAGCATAACAGAAACTTCATAATACAGCAAATATAAGAACATACGAAAAGGCGTGCGAGTCAGAAAAGAGCAGATAAGAACATAGTGAGGGTCAATTCACACCAAGAAAAGGAGAAGAAGAAGAGTCAGAAACATTTTAAGAATCTTCCAGAAACCCTAATCGAAGAGGAGTCATTTTTGAAAGAAAATTGGAGAAAACATTTAAGAAACTTAAGCAATAGTGCAAACATGTAACAGATCTAAAAATAATTGGAGAGAACCTCTTTAGTTAGGGTTTTAGATGAACCCTAGAGATGAGAAAGGCTTCGAAAATATCCAATCTAAGTTGGATAATGTCATAATCAGGCTCAAAAAGACCAAGAGCCACCGGAGCAAGGCCGAAGATGGCCGGAATCATTAAATCAGTGAAGGTCTGAGTGAAGACCCTTGAGGTCTGGTCTCGAACCTTCAAACAACAGGCATGCAGGAGCCATAGGAGGTGAGTATAGGCTGTCCATGGCCTGAGAAGCCATGGACTCCGGTGAAAATATGGTGGAACAAGGTAGGGGAGGCTAGGGTTCCGGAGACCCTTGAGAGAATTTGGGGATTCAAGGGCGGCTGAAGGGTGGAAATGAATTAGGGTTGGGGTAGTTTGTGAATTAAAAAGGAAATGTTTAATCTGAGTTTAGATCAACGGCTATGATTAAAGGGGTGATCCGCTCGGTTATTTGATTAGATTATGGATTGGGTCGGTTTAAAATTGGGCTGTTGCAATTGGGATCAAATTGGGGCTGTAATGTGGCTATAATTGGAATGTAAATGGGCTATACGTTAAATAGCACTTGAGGCTATGATTTTACTATGCCCGATCTGGTTCCCAGGAGGATAAAGATGAGGATGAGGATGTGGATTGACTCGTGGACGATTCTAGGTATGATTATGCCTATGGTAAAAGATGATAAGGGCTCTGCAGGTCGATACATCGATAGGGTTAAAGATCGGACTAGTGATGACGTTGAAGGCCAAGACGGCGAGGGTGCTGAGGGCCGTGATGGCAATAGCCAGTAGTTTTGTTTTAACATTTTTGTGTATTTTTGTTGGCCTCTTTGAGTTCCTTTTTAAAAAACTCTTTATGTATGTTGATACCCAATTTTTCCCTATGTATTTTATATACTCAAAATATTCTCAAAATAGCATGTACATGCATATATAAGTATGCCCAAGAGTTTTGGTATTTTTTCCTTATTTTTTAAAGATTTTAAAATCAATTTATTGTCTATTTTAATAGTATAAAATTCAACAATTATTTCCAGACTATCATTTTAGCGAACAATTTATTTTTATTCACATATTTATACCAAGATATAATTAAGGTAATTTTTGCATATTTTTACAAAATTTATTTGGTATTATTAAAGCTAAATCGCTATAATTGAAATTATAGCCTATTTTTTATTAATAATATTTTATAATTATAAAATTACTTCCAGTATTTTTTAATTAACATTTATATATTATTAACCAATAGTGCTTTTAATTGGTTTTGAAAATTATTTTAACTATTTTATTAACATAAAAGAAAGTGAAAAAGAAAAAGTTGGTAAGAATGGGATAACAAAACATTGTTTTAAAAAAAAATTGAAAAAAAAGGAAAATTTTTTGTATGTCCAAATGGGCTCTCAACCTTGCCGATAGGAAGACTGAAGGGGTACGCCACACATCAAACATTTACTTTTTTTTTAATTCCCTTTTGTTTGATGACTCAAACCCAAGATCCTAAGTTGTAGGTGGGAGTGCTTTGTAGTTGGGAGTGCTGAACATCTAAGCGACTTCTTTTGTCCAAATATTTACATTATATTTACTATTCATACTTATACGTTCAGCAAATTTACCATTCATAGCTACATTTGGATCTTATAGCAAATCCATGGAATAAGAGTGTATAGGATAAAATATGCTATGTTAAGTGATTCTTCAAAAGAGTGACACGTGGAGCCCAAGGTAGAAGATAGTTAAAACCGAAGACAATTGTTCCATTTATCACCGGAAAGAATGACGCTCATAAAGATGCAATAAATACTTGTCACCCGGTAGCATTTAATGGAAAATATTTAGTATATTGCTCGTTATAAAGAATTTATCATTTATGCTCATCGTTACACATTCTTCAATGGGCCTCATAATTGACGTTAAAGATGGGCATGATCCAAGGACCTTGTTCCCTAGGTGCAACTATAAATAGTAAGCTCTGTTATTATTGTAAAGGATACGAATATTCTGGCAAACCTACGCTATAATCTATTAATCTATTCAAAACTCTTTACAATTATATCTTCTTACTTTTCCATTTCGTTATTGTTGTGCATGGAAGCCTTGCTCCTGGATTTACTGTTTCTTCTATTTCATCTTCATCCCAAGGCTAAGTATTGCGTATTTCTCCAATTTTTTTTATTATTTTAGGATCGTATTAATTCACTTGTCTAGAAACCACGTATAAATTCAACTGTATTATTTTACAGGTAAACTGTTTGGCGCCCACCGTGGGGCATAGATGGACATGTAATTAAGTTGATCCTTGCCTCTTTTACTAATGCACTTTGATTATTTATCTTTAAGAAAATCACAAAAAAGCAGATAATGGTGTTAACAACACATACAAGCTCGAAGTGTAAGGAGACCAGTCTCACCACGAGGATTTAGTTAGTGACACTTACAATTTGGGAAATGACATTACGCGGATCCACGACAGGCTGTACTCATAACAAGTTTGGGAGGCGATTCCCGATGATGCTGAAGAAGAGCATATTGTTGAAGCGGTAAGGGTCCTTCAAGAGCAACAAGAGGTCATTCTAGGCCATCTCACACGACAGGATAAGGTTATGACGGAGTTGAAGTAGGCACTGTCGGGGGCTTCTAATAATGCAAATGGACTAGGTCCAGTTCCTCTGGTTCTCCTACGAATCAAATAGTGTAGAGGGTCGACAATAACACCCCAAAGGGTGAGGTTGGCTCCGATGGGGCTGGCGGGAGCGGATCCGTCCCCAATAACGAGAACGATCCCTTCAAGAGCGAACTCTTACGATTTATGAGGGAAATAAACACTTGCATGGATCAAATCCTGGGTACACCACTAGTGCTAAAAGGGATAGAATCAAAGAAATAAGTTTCCGTATAAACCAAGTGAGACATCGAAATTAATCCCAAAGCGGTATAAAATGCCCAACATGCCGAAGTATTATGGAACTTCAGATCCTCAGGATCATATTACCACCTATACAACAACTGTGAAGATGATCAATTTATCTCTCCACAAGATTGAATTTCCTTCGCTGAAGAAATTCTGAGAGACTCTCACGAGGGGAGCCTTAAAGTGGTATTAGTTGTTACCCGAGAATTCCATAAATTCCTTTGAGTTACTCACAGACTCTTTTATTAAGGCCCATACCGGGGCCAGAAAGGTGCAGGCCCGAAAAGGCCAACATATTCAGAATTTCAACTGGAGAGTCCGAGTTTCTACTGGAATTCGTAATCAAATTCTAAAAGTAGAGGATATTGCTCCCAGCTATTTTGGATGAGTGGACGACTGAAGCATTCACCAAGGGTATAAATCTGAGAAGTTCTAATGCTTCCTGGAAGTTCAAGGAAAGCTTGCATGAGTTCCAAGTGATGACTTGGGAAGATGTTCACAACTGATATGAGTCTATGATAAGGATTGAAGATGACCAGATTGGCTTCCACGCATCGGCAAAAGGTCAGGATTAAAGAAGCACAATTTTCGAAGCCGATGAGGTTCGATCCTAACCATATAGATCCCAATTTATAGTGCGAATACCACGGGATGAATGGCCATTGGACCGGAGGATGTCGAGTTCTGCTTGAAGAGGTGGCGAAATTGCTGAAAAATGGCCATCTCAGAGAATTCTTAAGTGACCGGGCCAAGAACAATTACGGCCGCAACCACGATAACGCAGAGAACTTGAAAACATGAGAAGACCCCCCGAGGACAGACGATCAGCATGGTATTTTGGGGGGGGGGGAGATCAACAGGGTCACCTTCTCGGCAACAAAAAAGATGAATGTATCAATAACCCATAGTAGGGGACTCTGGGAAGTCGCTGAAGATGATATCACTTTCACAGATGAGGATATAGACGAACTATTGCTACCACACGATGACGCATTGTTAATTTCTTTAAATGTACAAGATTTTAAAATCAAACATGTTCAAGTGGATCCAGGAAGTTCAACCGATATCATACAATAGAGGGTATCTGAGCGAGCAAAACTAATTTGAAGCATCATTCCGTTCATAAAACTCCTCGCCGGATTCAACCTTGTAAGTGTGACAACCCGAGGAGACATCACGCTGCCTACGAACGTCGAAGGGGTGATGATGACGACTATCTTCGAAGTTGTGAATGGTGATATAAATTATAACATTGTTTTGGGAAGACCGTGGTTGCACGAGATGAGAGTTGTACCATCAACATATCATCGGTTGCTGAAATTCCCAACACCCGAAGGAATCAAGCAGATAAAAGGTGACCAACTGGTAGCAAGGGAGATGAATGCGATTTCGGTCTCCAGAAGCAAATGAAGGAGCATGCGGCATAGCAATTCTAGGAACTGACGCCTGCTCCCAAATTGAGTGAAGTTAGCTAGGGGAGAAGCGTCAGAATTTATTAGGTGCCGAGATATTTCCAAGTACTAGAAGAGACAGATGCGACATAGTCCACAGTGAAAGAGCTCAAGCAAGTTGCATTATTCAAAAAGTTCTTGGAGAGGAAATTCCACTTGGGGACAGGACTGAACCCCGAGCTCAAATCTGGCTTTATTGAATATCTTAAATATAATGCCTATTATTTTACGTGGTTGCATGGGGATATGACATGTATCCAATGGAAGTGGCCGTATATAATCTAAGCTTGGATCCCAACATCCCTTCGGTAAGACAAAAGAAACGCCCTATTGCGGAGGCCAGGAATAAATTCATCAAAGAAAAGGTAACCTGCCTACTTGATATCGGTTCGATACAAGAGGTAAAGTTTCCAGACTGGTTAGCTAATATAGTAGTAGTTCCTAAGAAGAACAATAAATTTCGCATGTGTGTAGATTATAAGGACTTGAATAAGACGTGCCCAAAAGACTATTTCCCATTGCCAAACATCGATCAAATGATTGATGCAATAGATGGGCATCAGTTAATAAGTTTCCTCGATGCTTATTCTATGTACAACCAAATTAAGATAAACCCAGAGGATCAGGAAAAGACTCCGTTCATAATGAATTTCGGCACATATTCCTATAATGTGATTCCTTTCGGGCTATAAAATGCTGGAGCCACTTATCAGTGACTCGTAAAGAAGATGTTTGAAAAATAGATTGGACTACCATGGAAGTTTATATAGACGATATGCCCGTTAAGTCTTTGAATGCAGGTGATCATCTTAAGCATTTGCAAGAAACTTTCGACATCCTAAGGAAGCATAACATGAAACTTAGCCTCGAGAAGTGCGCGTTCGGGGTTAGCTCCGGCAAGTTCTTAAGATTTTTGGTATCACAAAGGGGGATTGAGTTAAACCCCAATAATATTAAAGCCATCGAAGACATCCTAGACCTGCTATCAAATGTGAAAGAAGTTCAAAGGCTTATAAGGAGATTAGCCGTTTTAAGCAGGTTTATTTCCTGGTCATTAGAGAAATGCCATGATTTCTTCGCACTGCTCAAAATAAAAACAACTTCGAATAGACCCTGGAATGCCAACAAGCTTTGAGAGATTTGAAAGGCACTTGTCAAGCCCTCAATTACTATTAAAATCGAAGAAAGGTAAAACGTTGTTAGTTTACCTAGCAGTCTCGGAGGTAGCGATACGTGCTGTTTTAGTTCGTAAAGATGAAGATGCGCAATCTCCCATTTATTACATTAGTAGAATTTTAAGGGAGCATGAAATCGCTACCCACATTTGAAGAAGCTTGCCTTAGCTCTCGTAGTCGACGCTCTGAAGCTGCGGCCTTACCTTCAATATCACCTGATAGCTGTGGTGGCCACCTTTACCCTGCGGAATATCCTTAACAAATGCGAACTCTCGGGGAGATTGGCCAAATGGTCCGTCGAAATGAGTGGATTCAAACATAAAATATAGACATAGAATTGCGATTAAGTCACAAGTTTGGGCTGACTTCGTGGCCGATTTCAATACGGGATTGCTACCTCTTACAACCAAAGAAGCAGTAATAATGTTAGAAAAGACATCGGGGTTTTGGACCTTATTACGTGTCACGACCTAAATCAATGGACCGCGATGGGCACCTGGTACCTTAGTCAACCAAATACTAACATAATGTATCATTTCATGTCATACTATCATAGATAACTTAACCGGAAGGCTACCGTGATATAAGTAGAATACAACATATGATACCAACTTATACATAAGATATACGGGCCTATAAGACCAAAATAACCACTTGTATACTGAACATGAGCCGAAAAGGCCATACAATCTTTTATGTACATGACATCTGTCTACAAGCCTCTATGAATACATAATTTTTATAAAGGTCGGGACAGAGTCCCGCCATACCAAACAATACATGTCAAAATCTTACTAACCAAACAAGAAACTCTGAAACAAATAGAGCACACCAACATCTTCTGCTAAGCTGATAGCCAACTTGGAGGGCTCTCGACCTGTCTACCGGGACCTGCGGGCATGAAACGCAGCGTCCCTGGGCAAAGAGACTTCAGTACAAATAATGTACCGAGTATGTAAGGAATTGAAATTAGTAAATAATAGACATGAGAGAAACATGGAGTAAAAAACTCGACATGTACGTCTGCATGGCTCTGTGAGTCATTTCATTTCTTATAATGCCATGCATATGCGTATAAATGTCATTCCATACATAGGTATATGCGTTCATAACATCATCAAGCCTCTGAGGGTATCCCATCATATTATCTCGGCCACTATGAGCATATCATCAACGTATACCAGCTGATCAGGTGGTGGTGCGTATATAACACCGTAACCTTTTTCCATATCCCATATTAATATAATATACATATATACGCGTATATAATGCCATCTGGTCATGGTTCAATATATATGTACAAATGCATGAAATGCATAAGAAATACGTTAATAAGATTTTTTCGAAATACCAAAAAATTTAACATGCCTTTCGGATAAACTTTATCAAATACGTATTTTTCTAAGACCCATGAACATAAGATATAATAGTAATTCACACGGGGAATCAAAAATATAGACACCCCTGGTATTTCTATAAATAGAGTCATTTATAAAAGTTGAGTATTTTCCTAGTTTCATTTGTATTATTTGAATCATGCCAAAAAGAAGGAAGGAATAGCCTTAACATACCTTAATTACTCATAAGAGCTTGAGAAGGTCGTAGATGAATCATTCAAACATGGATTATTTTTTTGGCATGAATATCCAAAGATTTATCCTTAACTAAGGGAATCTGAACGTCTTTAGTTCCTCCTTCACACCAAATGATGTGTGAGTGTTGTAAGTATATCTTCCATAAAGTGAATGAAGAAAAGAAATATAACTCTTATATTTCCTTTATTTAAATACTGCCACCGCCCTTTCTTCTCAAAGACTCATTTTGGATTCATGCCACCTATCCAACAAATGCAAGAGTCACAATATGTTTAAGGCAAAAGCTGCCACATGATGGTGGGGTGGGGTTTTAACCTTATCCCAAACTTATTAATTAATTAAGTACTATTCTATTGCCGGTAATCAATTAACCACATAATTAAAAATTATCTCCACTTATTTAAAATACTACTCGCTTTTAACATACATTATACATCTTATTATCACGGTCATGCGGTACCTTGTATGGTACTAGTCTATAAATACCGAGTATTTTATTTGGGCCGTATTCTATCCCAACATATCAAACTTGGACAAAAATTCATTTTTTTTTATTTGCTTCTCCTCTCACCTTCATGAATTTACTCATCGCTTGTTTGATATAGCATAATGCTTATAATCTCAAAATAATCTCATTCACGAACTTACGTTGATTAACTTATGATGAAACTTTAACATACGAACCATGTGGGATGTAATATCTCATTCCATCAATTTACTTATGGCGTACTTTAGTTTATGAAAACATGCGGTGTAACATTACTGACGTAGCTTCCAATGTATAAAGGTCCGTGCTTGGCATAGTATCAACCACGCCTTTGGGAGAAACCCTAAGGCAGGCCATAAGAATGGTACCTTTGACTAACAACGAAGCAGAGTACGAAGCATTAATTGCATAACTCGAACTAGCCCGGGGACTAAATTTCGAGGTCATAGAAATCAAATGTGACTCCTAGCCGGTGGTAAATCAGGTATGTGGGATCTTCGAAACTAAAGAGAAGTGCATGTAACAATACATAGTGAAGGTCCAGGTTCTGCTTGCTCGATTCTGGGAGTGGTCGATTACTCATACCATGAGGGGAGAAAATGCAGAAGCAGATGCATTAGCTGACCTCGATTCCTCAATGGAAATGAAGGGATCTGATTCTGGGATGGTAGTACAACTCATGCACTCGGTACTGGATGCAGATAGCTACTATGAGGTAAATACGACTAATCTAGTTTGGGATGGGAGGAATGAGATCATCAATTATATTGAGCACGGAACGTTTCCCAAAGACTTCAAAGCATCCCAGGTGCTGCATGCCAAAGCATCACGATATAGCTTCAAAGGAGGCCAACTGTATATGAAATCTTTCTAAGGCCCGATGGCCCGATGCTTGGGAGCATCTGAAGTTAATTATGTTATAAGAGAGATCCACGAAGGGATATGTAATCCATGAAGGGATATGCGTAAATCATTCGGGCACAGATTCCTTAGAGCTAAAACTGGTAAAAACATGATATTATTGTACCCGAGTGAAACAAGACGCCAAAGCTTTTGTGAAAAAATGCGATAAGTGCCAACGCTACGTACCATTGGTACATCAGCCAACAGAACCATTACATTCACTTCTATCTCTATGGCCGTTCATGAATTAGGAAATGGATATTATCGGACCACCATTATCATCCCATGGTAAGGTAAGGTTTCTTTTAATTTTAACATGAAATGGTGGATTTCTTGTGGGAGAACATAATTTCCCGATACCAAAAGAGCTAGCCTATAATAACGGGCCACAATTTATAGGCGCAAAGATCATAAAGTTCCTAGAAGATTTGAAAATCAAGAGAATCACATCTTTACCCTATCATCCAAGCACAAATGGTCAAGCAGAATCAACAAACAAAGTGATTACACAAAATCTCAAGAAACGGTTGGAAGCGGCTTAAGGTAAATAGGCTGAAGAACTGCCTGGAGTACTATGGGCGTACCAAACAACGACCAAATCGAGCACAGGAGAAATCCATTTTCCCTAGTGTACGGAGCAGAGGCTTTACTCCTGATAGAAGTAGGAGAGCCTACCTTTAGATATTTCCAGGCAAGTGAAGAGACGGACAACGAAGCGATGTCAGTCAACTTGGAGCTACTCGATGAACACAGGGACTTGGCACATATAATAATGGCAGCCCACAAGCAGAGAATGGAAAGATATTATAATCGATGCCAATCTCCGTTATTTCAAAGTCGCAGACTTAGTTCTAAGGAACTAACTCAAAACATTTGGGAACTCAATGCAAGGAAGCTAGGTCTAACCTGGGAAAGCCCCTACCGAGTTTCAGTTGTCACTAGGAAAGGTTCATACGAGTTGGAGAATTAGGATGGAGAAAAGTTGCCAAGCAACTGGAATGTGGCACACCTCAAGAGATATTATTGGTGACAAACATCACCAGTACTGAAAGTATGTTCTGCACTCTTTTTCCCTTTGTCTAGTTTTTGTCCCAATTGGGGTTTTCTAGCAAGTTTTTAATGAGGCAGCAATAGAAAGCATGTTATGGAGAAAGTTTCAACAGTAGAAATAACCTTTAATAGCAAGGCACATAAGCAAAGAACCACTCCAGAGCGGTTAGATAATCTTTGGCTCGATAGCAAAATTCCCACTGGGAAAGTGAGTTTGCTATCAAGAAAAGGTTACCCGACTGTTGACAAGTGCAAACCACTAAAGGATTGTTAGATAGTCTTTTGCTCGATAGTATAAATTCCTAAGGGGAAACAAAGTTACCGAGCTAAAGGTTGTCTAGCAATTCAATAGTAGGTCTTCGAAGGTGCAAAACTTTCATTGTTCCAATTCGCATTCTTTGCATTCACACACTGGGGTGAATGATATGATGATATGACAACAATGTCTACCACATCGACTAGAATATGAAAATTAGAAACTTAGAAGTATCATCGGGAATGGGGACTACGCGACCAGATCCATAGAAAAAAGTTATACAAAGCCCCAAGAAATGGCTATGTCTTTTTAGCATAACTGTAAGTACCCATAAAATTTCACCTAGAACCCAGAGTTTTGGAGCGCCGAGGTAGAGTGCGTTGGGGAGTTGAAGATTTTGTTTTTGTGCAAAACATTGCATTTCTGTGGTCCACTATGTGACTACAGAAATACTCTACAGATCGTAGATCCGCTGTAGAGTGCAGTAGAGAGATGGCCAATTTTGGAGGTCATTTTGCAGTCAACTATGCAACCACATAATCATTTTGCGAGCCGCATATCCACCACAAAATTGGCATGATGAAATTCGCAGGATGATTTGGTGTTCCATTTTGTGGCTACAGAACTGGTCTACGAACCGCAGACTTATCCAGAGCAGCCTAGTCTTTGGCATCACTTTTACGACCCATTTTGTCGGCCGCATATCTATTTTGTGGTCCACTCTGTGATTAAAGAGTTTAGTTTGGAGGGTTCATTTTCCTATTATTGTAACCCGACCATGTTTTAATAAGTAGACGTAAATGACCACTTTTGAAAAGGAATTCTTCCTTTTTAGAGAGATGGGAGTGTTTTAGAAAGAGGAGGAGGAAGCTCCAAGTGCTTTTCACCAATCTTCGCTCAAGTCTTGAAGAATTCACAAGGAAAACTCACAAGGTCATCATCCAAGAGGTAAGGTTCCATACCCTAGTCTTCAATTTCGAGTTTGGGCGTGTTTTGGGAGTGTGATTTTTAGGTATTAGGGGGGGGGGTTATCTATGAATGCATGTACCGACAAAGTTATGGGAAGGTTGTTGAGCTTAAAAGGGTAGATATTGAGTTGTGGGATGAAGAAATCCACCATAGGAGAACCTTGCAATCATAATGCCCACCTAGTGTTTGATAAAATGCTCAAAAAAGCTAAACCCCCGAGTATCATCCTAATTACGGTTCAATTTGCTATGTTTCTAAATAGATTGAGGTTGCTAGGATTTCTGAATCATTGTAGTACTTAAGGGAGCTCAAAGAGAGAAATGTTGGCCAAATTCCTCTTGTAGGATCGAAGCTTATGATGTTCTCATAAGTCGTAATTATGATTGGCTTAAGCTCGTATGTCTTATGTTTCGAGTTGTTCCTTATAAATTTTACTATTCCGAATAAACTCTGTGTCGAAAGATATATGTCCAAAAGGTATACTGAATGCTCTTATCATATTGTGTTATCCTTCGAGATTGTATTGAAATGTGACCATGTGTCGAAATATTATAAATTCTATTATGTCTCAGTTGCTAGTTATTATGTCAAATTGTGGAAGAAAACTCAACATGCCTAAGACTCTTATTTTCTCATATGTGTACTAAAGTTGTGACTAGAGATGCTTTATTGTTGATAATCCATGATGATGTTTGAAAGTGAAAGGGGTGATCATGACATATGAAATGTGGACGCCATGCCAAGAATGATATTACATGTATGGCCACTAGTGCCAATGAAATGAAAAGATGAGTAAAAGACTATAGAATAAGTTGAAAGTCATTTATATAATAAACATTTGGGAGTATCGTTAGTAACAGAGGACGGGTAGGTTGAAATAACCTAACCCTAATACCACACATGTTGATGTAAGAGTGAATTATGATTATTCCCCTTATTTGGGATGAGATTGATGTGATGATATTATTCCCCTTAAATGGGATGAGATGACTGCTAGCAGAGGGTGATGTCGATTCACACGACATTGTAGTGAGACAACTTAGTCGATTGGGTCGATATCAGACGCCATGCCGCATACAGGTGGTGATTATGCTTGAGATTGTGATCGGATGCCTTTGGTTAAGACGGCCTAACTGACCGGGCCATGATCGGACTCCATGCTAAAGACATGATGGTATATCGGTACTAAAGATCTACCAACTTAAAATATGAAAATTTACTTGAAATCTTATATTGCTCCTAATTTGATGTCTTGGTATTGTTTGAGGCTCCCATTTATTCTATGATTGTTCTTCCTTGTTTTATTACTCGTTCTATTGAGAGGGTGTTCAATCATTCATACTATTAATATTCCATATGTACTAACATCTTTTTTGCTAGGAGCGCTGCATCTTTAATAGATGTAGATGGTCCACAACAGGCGGCATTGATCAGTGATATCGCTACACCCTCTTAATTTTTGAGTCGTATATATTTTGTTCCTTGTGTATTATGTTTTGAGGTATAAACAGGGCCTTGTCGCTGACACTATCATAGTACTCTTTTGTATCTATTAGAGACTCCATAGGCATAGTGTAGGTTTTATGCTGGTATTAGGAATGTCAAACTAGTAATGTTGTATTTGTACCACATGTTCCACTTCAAACTAAAAAAGTGTATGTATTTTGAGACTTATAAATGATGTAACTAATGGTAATGGATAGGCTTTGCTCACATGATCTTCTCCTGGTCTAATAATGAAATAGATCTTCTCTTTATTCATGGGTGAGTTTGGATAGAATGTATTGTACAAGCTTGCCCGATCGAGTTATCTCGGTTTAGCGCCGTTCTTGCTCCCCGAGGTTAGGGTGTGACAATAATGAATGCTTATGTACTTTTTGAAAATGGAAAGAATAAAGTAAATTCCTATTATTTATATCTTGTTTCTTGTCTGAATGATGAATTGATTTTATCATTTCATAGTTAAACAAGTACTTTAAATGCTAGTGCCGTAATGAACAAGAGACGTCCTTTTCAAGAGCACCGTAAACATAAGAGGGTACTCTCTTATGAAAAACCTCATGATAAAGAGTTGATTTTGGAAGAACTTGAGCCCGAAATCCAAATGTTTTTGGGGAAAAATACACCCGAGGCCTTACATAATCAGACGCAAATAATAAAACTTGTGCAAAACGAAAAGAATGCAAAGATTATAACTTGCATAAATATTGAAATGAAGAAAGACTCATGGAAAAATTGAGCAAACGATGTTCTTATTCACAATAAGCATACTGAAACGGCACGGATACAAAAGTTGGAAAAATAAAGGAAAAGCTAAACTGCTGCATCTTCGCAATCAGGAGGAAGAGAAGTGTCTGTGCCCCCAAGTGAAGTGGGTAGATCCATTGATGGCTCAACATCGTGGCCCTTATTAATTTTTCATTAAAGATCCATTTCCTCTCTAGTTTTCGATGTTTCAGAACTAGAACCAAAAGAACCGAAAGCATCACGCCCTACTAGGAGACCCCTTTTAGCAACAAACTCTAGCTCATGGGCTTTAACAATTTTGGCATCAAAGTCAATGATAACCGCTTTAGCCTATTCCAAGGTTTTTTGCCTCATGTTGTACACAACATAAGTTTTCTCAACAACAAGGGAAGTCGCTCG
Source organism: Nicotiana glauca (assembly GCA_026770625.1). NCBI lineage: Eukaryota > Viridiplantae > Streptophyta > Magnoliopsida > Solanales > Solanaceae > Nicotiana > Nicotiana glauca. The sequence goes on along the minus strand of MU779842.1, from coordinate 61,113 downwards.
ACACTTGAGTTCTTCTTTGAGTTGGGTAACCTCGGCAGAAAGATTTTCCCAGGCAGATCTAATGGACTTGAGGCTAACATCGAGTTTGTAGATAGTTGAGCTAAAAAGACTATTATGGCTCAATGGTCTTCTTATACTTCTCCTCCGATTGGGCATGTTTCACCCCAGTAGTAGCAAGCTCTTCAGTTGTGGAGTTCAAACCTGCCTCTAAGTTGGTCAATCTTTCAACGGAGGCAGCCTTGCGATTGGTTATAGCAAGAATGTCAATCTTTCAATGGAGGCAGCCTCGCGATTGGTTGTAGAAAGAATGACACTATGGACTTCATCCTATTTGGCCTTGGATTCATCAAATTTAACCCTCAGTGGGCCGATATCTTGGATAAGGGTTTTCACTTATTGCTCGCTTTGCTGCAAACGAGTCTCTAACACAACGATCTCAACAGTTTTGGCTTCCAATTCTGAGAGGTAAGCAGCAATTTCCTTCTGCTCGGCCAAAAGTTGATCCCGTGCACAAGTAAGTTCTTTTTTTTCCCGAATCAACCTCTAGAGGCCCTCAGAAGCAAGGAAATTGGTCTACAAAACAAGAAAGTAAAATTTAGTATATTTTGAGTCAAAAATAAAAGAAATGAAAAAAGAAGTGAAGAATGTACCATTGTGGCATTGTGCATGGAATTTTTCAACAAGCACTCTCTCTAGAGAGCCTGTACTTTTCCCAATCTTTTTCTAAAGCCAAAGGCTTTAGATAGTTGGCAAGTTCCACCAGTTGGGATAACAAATTGGATCTAGTGGAGACCGAGAAAGTAATGCTCTCCCTTCTTTATAGATCTTCTGAGGGGGCGACGTAATTTTGTCCCAAATTCCTATCAACTGGGGACTGAGGAGAAGAACACCCTCTTATTGGATTAGATGCGACCAGTGGAGATGCTGTAGTAATTGATGGTGGAAGAATTGGTGAAGGTAGAGATGACGCAACAATTGTTGGTGTTGGTGAAGATGGAGATAAAGATGAAGATGACACTGTTGAAGGGCGAGAAACAGCTGCGACAAACGTAGTGCTGGTTGTTGGTTGCTCTTCAACCAAAGACGGAAGGGACCAGTACTCAACCCCACAATATTGGGTGCACCGATTGAGATTCGAAAGCGTGAGTTGGAATTTTCCACCATTTCATACTCCCCCAGAGAGCCGAGAAATTGTCCTCGATTGGTGTAACAAACTCAACAGATTGAGCGGTTTGTTGAGTTGAGAAAGGTCGTCGTCTTCTATGTAGATAAGCTCCCTCCTTTCTAGCTTCTCCATCATCATCAATCATCACGCTATCTATGGCTGGCCTGGACGGAGGGCTTGGGGGAAGCAGTTTTCACCCTCTTATTCTTTACCTTGGCCGAGAAGGATCGCCTTATTTTTGGTTGCTTGTTCTCCAGCCTGGGACTCCGAGAAGAATCACTTGCACCGAGGTAGGATCAGAGACGCCTTCCAGTTAAAAAGCTTTCTGTTTACCGTGAAAATGGTAACAACTATTAAATTTGTAAATATGATTCTAAAAATACGTGATCTATTCCCGATCTAGTTTGTAAGGGTGGCTAGTGCTAAAACGTGAAGTAAAATGGTAAAGATCGAGTTAATCAAACAGTAATCAAACCAGTAAAGGAACGTTTCCCGGGCACAAAGCGAGCTAGTAGGTTCCTTGGAGCCGGGCCTCGAGCCTATCTCGGGCTCATAGAGGGTAGTCGGGAAGGGGATAACAAATAAAGATATAGATAAACAAAGCTTTATACTATCAATCTAGAGCTAAATAATGAAGAACAAACGAAGAAACAATAAAGTGCTAAGGTGACCTCGGGTCGATAAAGACAGATAACTTAGAATAAAGAGAGAGAGAGAGATATTATTGCATTGTGGAGAAATGGAGAAACATCAGTCATTTACAAGGTAGGGTGAGTCCCCCTTATATAGGCGAGGGGACTCGATATAGTACAGGGTGCATTAAATGTAAAAATACAGGGATGGGACGTCTGGACAAGACACTAGAACCTATTGGCTCAGTCTATCCCCTCGGGAGTTTTCGTTTGTATGACTTCTACTAGGTTGCAGACAGATCCTCTGTCCTTTGAGCCACTACATAGTCGCGGATGATATTCAAGATAAGGAACTCGATCACGGCCTTATGGCCTCGGCATGCCGTCAGGGTACTCCGAACGTACCTCGATGGCGGGAAATAGACTCCCCCGATTTGACCACACACAGATAGTCTCCGTATTTCTTGTAACGAAGTAATAGGAAACAATACTGAATTGTATCCTTGAGGCCATTATTACTATGATGTCATCCGTATAAGAGCATTAAATGCCATAGTCCCAGGAACCGTGTTAGGCCGCCGTCATATGAGATAATTGAGGAGTTCACAAACTGATGCAGGCTCGTCCCTTCTACTTCCCCAATTGATTCCTATAAAACGATTCGATCGCCAGATGCTCCTCATCTTCGCCCTTCCTCTAGGCTAAAAAATCGGAATCTTAACTTATATGACATATTTTCATCTTTCTCTCTTTTTTTCTTTTTGGAAGGCCTTCACCATTACTCATGGCCAGGACTTCTAGGACGGTACCCCATCGGAATGACATCCGCATCATCATTCCAATCGGCTAGGGGGAGAATAAATCGGTTCCTTCTTTAGATCAGTGGACCCCTCTCGAGTTTGATACGTCGAAAGATTTTGACACCGAGACTCTTGCGTTTACACCAAGCCGATGCGAGCATGTATCTCGATACATTAGCGTCCTGAATAATGTCAATAATATGAGGGGTGACTATCGATGGAGTGAAGCAGTGAAAGTGGAAATTCCTGCCCTCGGCGACGATATTACTGGTTTCAAGGAGGGCTTTCTTTATATGTATACCTACCCATTCACTTTGGGTCCTGAAAAATTCGTAGATTTTCCCCCTATGGAAATCGATCCGGTGATCCTCGACTTCTGCATTCTGTATCAAGTGACCCTTGGCCAGATCTCCCTGTCTTTTTGGAGGATCGTGCTGATACTCAGGCACTTTATTGAGGAGATCGTAGGTGAAGTTTTCACCCTCAATCACCTGGTCAGATTATACCATCCTCGACTGTATCGAGGCTTGATCAAGCTTCGACAATGATGTAGAAAGCCTTTCCTTACAAGCATTGATAAAGGGAAGGATCGGGGTTGATGAGCAGGCTTGTTTGGGTACGAACCTCAGATATCATCCTAGTCCAATGGATGCCCTTTCTCGAACGGTGGAACTATCGACATAAGTATATTTTCCCTCTAATCGTTTCTCGATTTTCATTTTGAGCATTGTGATGACCTCTTGGTGAATTTTTATAGCTTCTCCTTGGCGTCCCGAAGAGATCCTAGACTCGGCAAGGTGGATCAAGTGCTTGTACAGCAGTTTCCCGTATCATCTTCGGTCCTGGACCATCATGGCCGAGAAATGCTAGGTGGCCAAGGACCATGGTGAGGTTTCTTTTCCACATGTGTCACATATTTTGTATTCCCATTGGGCTCTAATCAATGGCATTGTGCATTCATCGTGTTGGTGCAAGCCTTGGAGAAAATATGCTGATGAGGCCACCCCATGGTGGTGAAATGGAGACGTTGGGGCTCGACTCGAACAAGAAAAGGAAAATAAGAGTGGTCGTTGCTCGACCTGACGAGACTGCTGTCCTGACCTCTAATCCGAATCCTGATGTCGGCAGGCAAGATGATGATGGTAGTCCACTGAGGAGGAGCTCGTGGCCCAGCAAGAGGGGTTCGCAGGTGCCCCAATCGGAGACTGCTAATTTCGGGACATCGCGGATCGGCAAGGCTAAGGACCTGGAGGTCTCCGATGAGGATGTCAATATGGTTTTGAATTGCTTGACCAGATTCAATGTAGCTTCTACTAGCAGGGCTATGGGTTTGGATGGGATGGAGTTCGGATCCTTCTACAGGCATGGGCCGTTATTTGATGGAGTTGGTGACCCAAATGACTTATTAGAGGCTATTCGATCTCATCGGGAGAGTTGAGAGATGATGGGATGATGGTTGGTGCCACGACCGACACTTCTTTCGGAGGGGAAGGCTTTATTGCCAACATTCTTGATGGAGTACCCGTCAGAGTTGACCTCGACATATCCGATGCTGTCGATGCATTGGAGAAATCCTATAGCAGGTGACAATATTTCTTCGAGTGTTTCTTTTCACCCCGGGCATTATTCATCGTTTTTCTTAATTTCCCTATTATGCCGTCGTGCAAAGAGATATATGAGCGTGTCATCTCTCAGCTCTATGGGGAACTTGCATGCCATGAGAAGGAGCGTGATGTCATTGCTTCGAAACTGCGAGACTCAGAATCTCGAGGAGCCCGGGGAGATAAAGAGTTGAAGGAGCTTCGAGCCTATTTAGATGTGGCACATCAGGAGAAGACTGCTCTTGCTACACATGTGCTCTTTTTTCTATTTTATATCTTCTCCACCACATCTATTTGCGTTTTGTGTTCACATATTTGCCGTCTTTCTTCTTAACGAAGGTTGAGCAGGGAAGCTTGAGGATTGCCGAGTTGAAAACGAAGGTCTCCGGGCTGAGGGAGCGAAATGAGAATGCGACCGGAGAGTTGGTAACATCACGGGGCCTTCTTTCGGACTCTTGAAAGGAGATTGTTGCTTTGGCCATGGCTAAGCTCAATATCGAACGAGACACTATTGCTTACAAGGTGGACATGGCTATGGTGCATACAATGGCTCATGACATATCCCTGGCGGCTGAGCAGAAACCGATCCGTGCTGTTGATCATTCCAAGGTGAAAGGAAAGAGGGAGGTTCTGGAAGAGCCCAAGGCCCGGAGATTCGAGCTATCTATTGACCTGAATGAGGTGCGTGAGACAGAGAAAGAACTGGAGCTTTTAATTATTCCCGACGAGGGCGAAGAGTATAGCGATGAGGAGTAGTCTCCGAGCCTCCCTTCTCTTTAATTGTATGCCCCTTCCTCTTTCTTTTTGTTTCATATGTTCTCCCTTCTGGGAAACGAATATTGCAAAGATGTATAATTGTTTTGTTAATATATGAAAGGAGCCTTTATTCTGGTAGTTCTTCTTGCTTCAGAGCACTGAGTATCGAGCCTTCAGATCCCTTTTGTATTTTGTAGCCGAGGTTGAGTTGACAACTCCTAAGGACCGACATCGGGGATTCCGAGGCCCCTCTTGCTTTCACAAAATATGTGGGAGCCTGGATTAGTTCTGCCATTGCGTTCTCTAAGTGGAGTGTGACGTTAACAAGACCAAAATTAATTGGCCTGTTTGGGCAATTGGTCAATTGTTGCCTAGCCCTTATATATTCGTCTATCCCTCACTCACGTGATGATTCTGCAGTTTCTTATTTGATAAGCTCATCTCTTCTGTAGAGCCAGGTGCCCTCTGCAAGCTTTTTCACTTCTCTGCTTTAGGTGATTTCTACTTGGATACTCCTCTTCTTCCCATTATTATGTTATGGCCTTGGCCGCCTCTTTGACGTCTGATACTCAGGTGAAAGGGACTCCTTCATATATTCCGCCTTTGGCTGGCGATAGTGGCCTTTCTCTAACATCGAGGAAGCGGTTTTCGGAGCACACTACCTAAAGGAGTGTTGCTACGCCAGGAAAAACTCCAAATATTTCGGGCCATCGGGGGCATGTGTCGAGGATTACCTCTTCGGTGGTAGAGGAGGACCTCGAGGCAATCAAGAGAAAATGTGGACGGGGGGAAGGCGTGGTCCTACAAGCCCCTTCTTTCGAGGAGAATGTCAGGACGTATCTTGAAGGTTTCTTGAGCGTGTATACCGTCGTTCTCATGCTAGGTTCCCCAGACTGGGTTGTGCTTGATTTTTGTAAAAGGTATCAAGTAACGCTGGCACAGGTTCATCCCTTCTTCTAGAGCATAGTATGGTTGATGAGATACTTTGCCGACAAGGCTGGGATAGATTTTACTCTTAGTCACCTCATAAGGTTGTACCGACCATTACGCTTCTAAGGCCTGGTTTCTCTTCAGCGCAGGTCTACTCGAGCTCCCATATCGGAGGTCAAGAGGATGAAGACCATGGATGGATGAGCCAATATGTTCGAGTTCGGACGATTGACATTATCCCCGGAGAATACTTACCGTTCCTTGAGAAATGGAGCTTCACACGTAAGCACTCTGGTCAAGCTATCTTTTTCTTCATATGAGGTCGAACTTACAATGATTTCTTCTCGTCTTTTTCTTATAGCGACTGGTTGGTTGCCTGATGAGGTTCCGGACTTAGCTAAATAGTCTCGTAAGCTGGCAGCATGCTGGACTCATGATAGCACTGGGGGCGGCATCTTTCAAAAGGGAGGTGGGAGGTAAATTATCGTGGTATATGCCTGGCGTTCCCTTCCCACTCTTCTCTTTTATTTTTCATGGGCGGCCTCCCCTTTGCTAACTTGCTCGGTTTCCCTACCGCAGGCACTGGGAGTTCATTCGAGGTGAGATCGCCGGTTCAAGAATCGAGGAGTGCTAGCAAAAAGAAAAACTGGGTGTGGTCACTCAACTAGCCCTTGGTCGGGTACCTGATCTGTCTTTGCTTGAAATGTCCTAGAGCCGTCGGGTGTGACATTTTTAGGCCTCAGGTGAAGGCTTGTGCTTTCTAACCATTCAAAATTGGGAGCGGTCTCATTCGTCCTATTGTGGGATGGGTTGTGGCCCTTCGTGATATTTCATTCCTTCCTTGTTTGGCCTTGGGTGTGTCGGGCCTTTTTGGTATTTCTTTGATGGCGTTAGCGTGCTCTTCCACGGATCGCGTTAGTATGGCGAGCGGGTCCTTGAGATCAGGCACCAAACAGTGACATTGCACCATGGTTTCTTCCGAGAGAGTTTCTTCAAATATCCTTACCGGGATGGGCCCGAGTTCTCTATTTTGGAGGTCGCTCTTCCTGGATAGGCGTGCAGAAGTGGTGATGCGCCCGTGAGGACTTGAGGTCCTATCACTCCCGGGGGATTTCATCATTTCTGTCTTTCACGAAATTAGTCACGGGATCACATCTTCGGGAGACGGTTACTGTAGGAGTTTTTGCGAGCATGATTCAATCCTTACGATAAGGTCTTCTAGCGTCCTTGCCGCTACAGGATAGGTTGTCGGTTCGTCGTTGCCCGATACCTCGGGTGCTAGCTCGAAATGAGGAGATATATTCGGTGCTGCCATGCCGAGAGTGTCCGGGCGGCTCCGTAGCTGAAAGATAGCCAACTGTTGTTCCTACAATATTTCAAAAATAATACGAAGATTAACTTCCCTTTCTACCGGGGCTGGGATTTTTCGGGCTTCCTGTTGGTTAATGTGTTGCGTGCCGCCATCGGTGTATGAGACTTCGTTACCCCGCTGCACGACATGTAGGCCCGCATCTGCTTGAACTGATCTAGATGCGTTGTCAAGGTCATGTGGCATCACGCCAACCGTTAGAAAGGCCATACCGTTCTCTTAGCAATTTTTGGGGTTATCGTCCTCGATTTCCCTTATCGAGCTGATCATTAACCTGAAATCGAAAAATTCTTGGGCAAGAAAAAATGTGAAAGGTATTGTGTATTCAAGTGACGAAACTAGCAAGAAAATAATCACTATTATTTTTATCCCCGCGGTGGGTGCAAAACTTTTTACCGTAAAAATGGTAACAACAACTTAATTTATAAATAGGATTCTAAAAATGTGTGATCTATTCCCGAGCTAGTTTGTAAGGGTGGTTAGTGCTAGAATGTGAAGTAAAGTGGTAGAGATCGAGTTAATCAAAACAGTAATCGAACCAGTAAGGGAACATTTCCCGGGCGCAAAGCAAGCCAGCAGGTACCTCGGAGCTAGGCCTCTAGACTATCTTAGGCTCATCGAGGGTAGTCGGGGAGTGGATAACAAATAACGATATAGATAGACAGGATTATACTATAAATCTAGAGCTAAATAGAAGAACAAACAAAGATATAATAAAGTGCTAAGGTGACCTCGGGGTCGATAAATACAAATAACTTAGAAGAAAGAGGGAGAGAGAGAGAGAGAGAGAGAGAGAGAGAGAGAGATTATTGCATTGTGGAGAAATGGGGAAACATCAGTCGTTTACAAGGTAGGGTGAGTCCCCCTTATATAGGCGAGGGGAGTAGATATAGAGCCGGGTGCATTAAATGTAAAGATACAAGGATGGGACGTGTGGACAAGACACTAGAACCTATTGGCTCAGGCTATCCCCTCGGGGGTTTATCGTCTGCATGACTTCTACGGGGCTGCAGACAGATCCTCTAACCTTCGAGCCACTATAGAGCCGCGGATTATATTCGAGATAAGGAACTCGATCACGATCTTATGGCCTCGACATGCTGTCAGGGTACTCTGAACGTACCTCGATGGCGGGAAATAGACTCTCCCGATTTGACCACACACACTTTCTGCAGTAGCCTCGCCGCATCAGCAAGATCAGCTAAAAAGTCCTCCTCGGGGATGCAACTGAGCTCTGGGTTAGACCTGTCTTCAACAGGAGAGAAGAATCAGATAACTTTTTCATAAGAAAAGGTAAGGACATGATGAGTTAAACTTACCATGACTTTTCACCTTCCATCCATATTTCAGGGACAACTCTTTCCACGAGCATGTTTCAGGCGTAGTAACGTCCAAAATTTTCTAAACCCATTGGTCCAAAACCTCAAACCTAGGGGGAATCCATCGAGTCACTGAGGCAAGTAAAGGGAGAAAAGTTAATAATGATGTTAAAAGGATCTTTAACAAGAGTATAAGCAAATTGTATACTTACGAGTGCGGTTCTACAATTACGGAAGAAAGGAGCCGAGGCCGGGATGATGTCACTGGTGTCAACAGAAACAAACCATTTCATCCACTCACGATTGTTATCATCATCCATGCTGGATAGAAATGCATGGTGGTCTCGCTTGCTAAAGTTGGACATACCCCGCAGAAAATATTGGGGGAATAAAGGTTCATCACATAAGCTAATGATAGCTCCTCCCGTGTTTCCTGGCATAGGAACCGAAGGCAAGCAATTATCCTCCGCACGGAGGGACTCACCTCTGCCATTCAAACTTGGTACAAGAAGCAAAACTCCTCAATGATCGAATCAAGCTCTCCACTCAGTGAAAATGTCCCCAAAGTGAAAGGATATGTATAGAAGTACGTAAAACTCTTCTTGGGTAACGTTACCCGCTCTTCCATGCCAGGAGCGATGATATCTAAATCCTAGCAACGAAAATCTTCCTTCATAGTAGTAATGCTGGAAGGATGGATGAAAGAAGGATATCTACTAACGGACCATGTATGAGGGCTAATAGAAGCAAATTTCTCTTCGAAGTATTTTGTCATGAAAAGACTTCTAGGGATGATGGTGCTCACTATTGGAGGGGACACGTCCTCATCTTTGTTTTTGTTCTTTAAGGAACTGGTATTTTTTGAAGAAGAATCCATTATTTGTTATGGAAGAAGGAAAAGAATTTCTCATTTGAAAAGAGTCAAAAAAGGTTGAAGAACATAATACAAGTTGAATGAAGATAGGCTGAGTTTAAGACGTTGGTCTTGTAGTGTCCTAATCACTGTCCAGGACATAGCCTGACCTTCAATACATCTTACTCTAAATTGATTGGCTGACAGGTTGGTCAGGGGTGTGCCAGCCTACCATATGGCTGGGCATGACCACCAGCCTGCCTTGGCATTCCCTAATCCCTCTATTGCACTCACACTTGTTCCTAGATTCTAAGTTCTGCCCCCCTCTAATGAGCCTTGCTTTGTGACCTTGAGTTTCCTCAGAACTTTGATATTGGAGGGTTGGCTCTTCAACACTGCACTCTAATTCAATGTTTTGCAATGATATCTGGGTGTGAGCATTGCCTGGAGTTCCTGAAACTCCTTGGAACTTTGACACACCCCGGATAAGAGAAAGGCTTTGAAAACCTGATCTTGGCAGTTGGCTCATACCATATTGTTAGACTTTGAGTTCGAACGAGGCTCTTTGGATGTAGCTTAGGAGTTCTGATTGTAATGTTGTTTCCTGATTTCTTTTCGAATCATTTTGGTCTGTAATAAAACTTAATAATAATCTCTGGGGTGATTAGTGAAATGGGAAGGGTAACCATGTATGCAAAAAGGGGCAGATGTCATGCCTATAAGATTTCTAATTTCAGCGTCCTTGCATGTAGACATCATGTCTATAGGGATTTTCTCTTGTAGATAACTTTCCTATAGGATTTCTAATTTCAACATTTTCGCATGTAGATGTCATGCCTATGGGATTTCTAATTTCAGCATGTAGACATCATGTCTATAAGAATTTTCGCATGTAGATAACCTGCCTATAGGGATTTCTAATTTCAGCATCCTCATATGTAGATAACATGTTTATAGGGTTTCTGCATTCTCACATATAGATACCATGTCTATAGGACACACGAAAAAAAAAACATGTCTGCAAGTCCTTTCTAATTTTGACATATTTACTTCTCGCTAGGCAAACATGTTTATAGGTCGTAATTGTGAGCACGTGATTTTTTCCCTATATATGAATTATTCCCAAAATTCAAACAAAACGATTTCTTTATTATTTTATAATTTTTGTGAATTTTTGTATTATTTTCTGGTAATTGTTGCATTTTAGCTGTGCATTTTAATTCATATAAAAAATATAAAAACATATTTGCATTTAGGATCTAATTTCATATTTTAGGATTAATTAGGGGTTAATTTGTTTTAGAACAAAATATGAAAAAAATAACAAAAATAGTTCACTTTTGCATTTTTAATTATTTAAGTGTGAATTCGTCATGAAATAGATTTCAAACAATTTTAGGAGTTAATTAATTTAACTTTGAAATCTATTAGGACTTTATTTTAATTTTTGCATTTTATAAAATCAGGAAAAATACAAAAATACAAAATGAAATACAAAAAAAAAAACAAAAGTATAAAATGAAAAGAAAAACAAAAGAAAACACATTTAAAATAGGCTACTTAAGTAATGCCTAGGATTGGGCCATTTAATTCATTTCTTCAGCCCAAGTACACGACCCAATAGCAACCCAGCTCACCCCAATACCCGGCCTGCCCCCTGGAATCCAAAACGACGCCGTTTCTCGAAAGCCAAATACTGGTCGTCAAGGATTATCAGATCAGACGGCCAGGAACTAACCCCACCCTGTATAAAACTGTCCTAACCGACCCCCTACCCCTATCGTCTTCTTCACACCCCCCAGTCACCCAAAACCCTAAAGACCGCCGCCTTCATAACCTTAAGCTGCCGGTGGCGGCGCTGACGCAAACCGCCACCAAATTTACAACGATAACTCTTCTCACTCTCCTCTTTCCAACCATGCCCCCAGCCTCCTTCGAATCAGTCTTCATCTCCTCGAATATTCATCTAAAGTATAGACCCAAAATCCTAATTCTCCCAAATCCACCCAAAATCACACCCCATAGTCCCCTGACCCCCCTCATCCCTAATACCTAACCAAAATCCCTCGAATCCAAGTAGAATTGAGCGAATTTCAAATCTGAGGTCTATGAAGTCTGGTCTGTTTTGTGGCGTTTTGGAGTCAGTTGATTTTTGTTTAGTGTTATATGCCTACTTCTGACGAAATAGACAAATAGCATTAATCAAAAATCAATTTAGATGGTTGGCCATAAGGATTCTGAAATTAGTAAGTTTTTCTCTTTAAATTCTATTATTTCTTCTCTTGTTTCTCGTGAGTTCTAGTTTGTTAATTGTTAGTCAATATTATTCGATTTATGTGTTAATTTGATTTTCTTTAGTTTGGTTAATTCTTGTTTTGGTTGTATCAGTCCTATTTTGACTGTTGTTCTGATTTTATGCTCGATTTCGTTTTTTTGTTCATCCCCTTTAGATTTTAATTCATTTTAATTTTTGGTTTTAGTCTGATTATAGTGTAATTCGTTGTTAATCTGTTATGATGGTTTGAGCCTTGTTTGAATCTGATTCCTTATGATTTAGTGTTAATGAGTTAGTTTAAATCAGTTTGATTAGCAATTATATTAATAATTCCATGTTATAAGTTTAATTAAGTAAAAATGATTGGTTCTTCATGGCAGTACTTCATATCTGATTTTAATAGGTTTAAGCTTGTGTTAGTTAGTTGATCCTGAATGTGTAATGCAGTTTGTTTCTTTGCTTAGTTAATTTTCCAATTAGTTTAACTTTAGTTCTTTCCTGATAAAGCTACCAGCTACATTTCAACATTGAATCCCTTGCCCGAAGTCCCTACTTCTACCGTAGTTATGGCTACCACACCAAGGTCCGCTCAGCAAGGAGCCCTTGAAGGCTTATAGAACCAAAAGCTCGGGGTCATTGGGAGTATGTCTTGAAGTTTATATATTTGGTAGGAGAGGGGCAGCTTGATTCAGTGAGGAATGATTGTGGATAGAGGGAAAAGGTAGTACTGCGTGTACTTTCCTTGGGAGAGAGCATCATGGACCACGCTGAGGGGTTCTTGAACATATACACGTACCTCTTCACACTGGGTTCTCTGATAGGGTTGTGCTCGGCATCTGTTGAAAGTACCAGATTACCTTGGGGATGGTTCACACATTATTTTGGAGGATAATGTTAATGATTAGGTTCTTCGCGGAAGAAGAAACACTCGAATTTAGTCTTATTCATCTATCAGGCTGCATCAGCCTTTACAACATCGAGGCCTCCTAGTCCCTACGTTGTTGATCCACCATGCCTTTCGTTGCTGATGAAGGAGAAGGTGGGGGCCATGGATAGATGAGCCGATTCGTCCGAGTACAAATTGTCAATGTTATCCCTGTGGAGTTTTTGCTATTCCCCAAGGAATGGAATTTTATGCATAAGTGATATTTTTGTGCCTTCGTAGTTTTGCTTGTGGCACATGCGTAAGTGAATTTTATGCTTATTCTTATGATGTGGTGCGAGTACCCCGATGTGACGGACTAGGCTCGGGAGCTGGAGAGTCGCCCGATTTATTATGAGTGTAAGTGGCGAGCATTGTCTAAGGACAAATGGGAGGCCAAATACCACGGTACGTGTTATGGGATTTGCTCCTTTTTTTGGAAATCCCTTTCTTTTTGCGCGTACAAACCCCGTCATCGTAGGCATCGGGGAGTCCTCTGAGGTGAGACGGTGCCCTCTCGATGATGCTACGTATGGCCTAGTCATAATTAATTGGCTTTTATAGTAGACGAATAGCCATAGCTTTTTCTATATATAAACTTTCTTTCCTCTCATTTGAGGACTTTGCTATTTTTATCAGCTATCTTTCTTGTATAGGTTTTCTCCTTTGCATCAGCGCTCCCATCATTTTAATTTAAACTTTTGTTTAATTTTTTATCTCTTTCTTCTTGTTTCACCATAGTTATGGCTGCTACGCCCAAATCCATTCACCAAGAGGAGGATATTTCCGTCTCTACTTCCCCTTCAGTCGGTTGTACAACGCTGGCGTCCGGTGAGCTAACATTGAGATGCTTTTTCTCGAGGCGAAACTTTACTTTATAGAGACAACCCAATGTTCAGGTCCATTGGGAGCATGAATCAAGGTTCATCTCATCAATAGGAGAGGTACACCTCGAGGTTGTTAGGAGAGATTGCAAATGGGGAGAAAAAAGTTTTACAGCAAGTACCTTCCCTTGAAGAGAGCATCGTGGCTCATGTAGAAGGGTTTCTTGAACGTATACACGTACCCTTTTACGTTGGGCCCTCTCGATAGAGTTGTGGACGAATGTTGCAGAAAATATCGGGTTACCCTAGCACAAGTTCAACCGTTATTTTGGAGGATAGTGTAGATGATATGGTACTTTACAAATAAAACAGGGCTTGAGTTCACCCTCGATAATTTTGATAGGTTTTACCGGCCAATACATTACCAAGGCCTAATTAATATACGACGTCGATCCACCCGGCACTTTGTTTCCAGTAATGAAGAAGACGGGGACAGTTGGTGGCTCTGTCGATTTGTCTGAGTGCAGGCTGTTGATATGATGCCCACTGAGTTCTTGAAATTTCCTGAAAAATGGAATTTTACAGCTAACTGTCACACCTGTGTTTTTATCATTTTTGTTCATGGCGGAGGCAGACTTGGTAAAGACATTTTTGTTCTCTTTTCTTAAGCAATCTTGTGGTTGCCATACGAGGTCCCCGACCTGGGGGATTGGACTGGGAAAGTGGCAGCTTGCTCGCCTTACGATGAGCGTAAGTGGCAAGATTTGTCCAGGGGTATATGGGAGGCAAAACACCATGGTACGTGCTGTATGGTTCATATTCTGTCACGACCAAAACTTGAGGGCCTTGACTAGCACCCGGCCATACTTGCCGAGCTCCAAGGCATATTTTATCTACCCTTCTTTATTATCTTTCAGGGCTGACAAGATCAATATAAATGGTAGACATTGATCATGGACAACCAACAGTAAAAGATGATGGCATGAACATAAATAACATGGGATGACCAGACACAAGAAACTATATATAAGGTACGAGCTACCAGACTACCATGAAAGACTATACAACAAAAACTAACCGACAAGGCATACCAAACTATACATGAGTCGACACCTGTCTATGAGCCTCTAAAGGAACATAAGTGCTGCAACATTGCCGGAACAGGGCCCCGACATACCCATAATATCTATAACAAGAATGCATACCAAGACCACGGCAAGTCCAGAGAAGGGATCTCGCCAATCACCGCTAAAATGGAAAGCCTACTATGGTGGGGGAGCTGCGCCTGCCTTTATATCAGGACCTGCAGCATGACATGCAGCGTCCATTAATAAAGGGACGTCAGTACGAATAAAGTAATGAGTATGTAAGTTAGGGAACCATAGGTACGAACTGTAATGTAAGCAGGGATAGAGAATATAAAACTTGTAACATCTGGGTACCTCCGAGGGCAATTGACATGAAACGCGTGATACATATGTACATACACATAAACTTTTAAAACTTACGCCTCTATGTGGATAATCATCATCATATCGTACCCAGTTGTAATAGGCTCGGTAAAAACATACTCAGCCATCATAAGGCTCGATAGAATCGTACTCGGCAATGTGGAGCTCGGTAAAACCCAACTGATATTAGTGGTTGCACAATAAGTTCCATACCCAGCCGACTATAGCGCGCATCGGCAGTGTAAAATAGATAAATATATAAAATGCATGCTCGACTCATGGATACACTTTGTAAACTTTTCGGAGTGACGTATGGTCGGTATCCTCTATATATACGTTATTAGGACTAACTCTTCACTATGAACCTTATAAGAATCAGGAAGTACCCACAACATTTATAACATAAGAATAAGAAAAGCAACATCAACATCAATCGGTCCATAAGAGGAGAAACAATGTAAGTACTGGTAGCTTCTAAGAGTAGAGTATCTTTGGAAGTACGTTCATTACATTATGTACAAGCCGAGTCGTGCAAATGAAGGAAATGGATAGCCTCACATACCTTGTACATACTTCCCCAATCTCAAGCTATGCAATTTTCACGACTCCTTAGTCTACAATAAGAGAAACGATACTATAGTTATCATTCAAGCGTCATAACTATTATGTATCGACCACAACCTATTCTACAATGAAACGGACAACACCTCCCCTATATATATATATGACTTCATACAAATCTAAACAATCACAAAACAGCTCAAACAACATCAATAATAATCATATTGAGCCTCCCGAAACAGTCCACGCACAACCTAATCACGTCATACATACGACGGCCACTGTAGTCATGTCAAACGACCCGGAAATATTATGAAGAACTACCATCCCACAAACCTACATATATATGGTGTTTATCCACACCATTCCTCCTCCAAAACTACAACAAACAGTATTAAAACATGCAGCCCAACAGCAACACAAAACAGTCCACAAAACAATCCCCTACACGTGAATAACTCGAACTCACGGCTTCCGATCACCGTCCCGTGAGTTTTTACATGTATAGAATGAATTACCATGAATTAACGGCAGAAAAAATGTATGAAAGAAATCAGTAAACTTACCTTACTCGTTGGATAACTCAGCCCTTCCCTTGGTTTTTCAAACTCTAGGTTTTACCCCAAATTAGAACTTGAAAAAGAGGGAAAATCGATTAGGGTTTGTGGATAATTATTGGGAAGAAGTTTGCAGGGGATTTAGTCTGGTTATTTGTGATAGATAATGAGGGTTATATTTTGGGAGATAACCCTTTAAATGGGCTCTCTGGCCTACCCGAAATTGCATATTTTTGGGCTATCATTTAACCAAGTAGGTGAGACACCTACTTGTCACCTATCAGCTTGTGCAGTCTCGCAAAAATTACTATATCTCTCTACTTCTTTAAATGGGCTCTCTGGCCTACCCGAAATTGCATATTTTTGGGCTATCATTTAACCAAGTAGTTGACACACCTACTTGTAACCTATCAGCTTGTGCAGTCTCGCAAAAATGACTATATCTCTCTACTTCTTTGTTGTATTGATAAATGGTTTAATGAGTTGTAAACTAGACTCATATATCTTCAATATGGTTGGTAGATCACCCCTTAAGTCCAAGTACATTGGGAGAAAAGCTTAATATTTGATCTAAAATTTAAGTAAAACTATGAACCTAAGTTGCGACAACTCTTGTCGACTTTTGTTTCATAACTCGTTTGATTTCAAGAGTATGATACGGCTATTTTATGACTCATATACCTTAAAATACGACCTCTTACGAGTATTAAGCACCCCTAGGTTTACCCAAGAATACGAATTACAACATCATTGATTCGTTTAATTTCTAATACTTGTTAATCACCCTTATACACTCTTATATAATTTATGATCAATAGGATTATCTTCTTTTAATCTTAAGGATAATCCCTTCATGGATTTACATCGACTACCTTATGGCATGAACTAACATACGTGAATATGGGTTGTAACAACCTCCCCCCCTTAAGGAACATTCATCCTCGAAAGTAAGGGTTAATGGGGAGTCCAAATCATCGCGGATTCCAATGGATATTCCCGGTCAATTTTCCCCTATAAAATGGTTACTAGTAAACCTTGCAAGCGGTTAAGCCCAACGTATGGCCTTACAAGGTTACACAAAGAATTATGGACATGTACATTATGTGCATATTACCATTTTGTATTAAGGAAGAGTATTCTCAAGTTATTGCTTACTTCATAGAGCCGTTTCACCTTGTAATGTATCCTGCATTCCACGAACATCCTTGTTATCTTTAATATGAAATAGGTAAGGGTATTTAGACTTCATCTCCTCTTCTTCTTCGCTTGTCATTTCTTCTATATTCTTGTTCCTCCACAATACTTTGACAGAAGCTATATCTTTTGTTCATAGATTGCGGACTTGTCGATCTAATATAGCCTCTGGCACTTCATCATATGATAGATCCTCTGTAACTTGTACATCTTTGATAGGGACAACTCCAGAAGGGTCTCCAATGCATTTACTCAACATATATACATGGAATACCGGATGGACAAATTCCAATTTGGATGGCAATTCTAATTCATAAGCAACCTCTCCAATCCGTCGAAGAATTTTGTACGGACCGATATACCGTAGACTCAACTTACCCTTCTTCCCAAAATGCATAAATCCCTTCATCGGCAAGATCCTCAGGAAAAACCCAATCACCAACCTCAAACTTCAGATCACGACGTCGGACATCAGAATAAGATGTTTCCCTGCTTTGTGCTGCCCTCAATCGCTCCTGTATCACTTTCACCTTCTCAATTGCTTAGTGAATCAAATCTGGCCCATATAATTCTATTTCACCAACTTCGAACCATCCAACTGGTGATCTATATCTCCTTCCATATAGTGCCTCGTATGTGGCCATTTTAATACTAGAATGGTAGCTATTATTGTAGGCAAATTATATGAGTGGAAGATGGTCATCCCAATTCCCCTTATAATATTGAACACATGCTCGTAGCATATCTTCAAGTGTCTGAATGGTATGTTCAGCCTGTTCGTTAGTCTGCAGATGAAATGCAGTGCAGAGATTCACTTGTGTACCTAAACCCCTCAAAAATGACCTCCAAAAGTTAGCCGTAAATTGAGCTCCTCGGTCCGATATAATAGATATTGGTACACCGTGAAGCCTAACAATCTCTTTGATATACAACTTTGCATAATCTTCAGCCGTGTAAGTTGTCTTAACTGGCAGAAAATGGGCACATTTTGTAAGTCGATCAACTATCATCCAGATGGAGTCAAACTTATAATAAGAGTGAGGTAATACAATAATTAAGTCCATATTAATCACCTCCCATATCTAGGTCAGAATCTCTATATTCTGAAGTAATCCACCAGGTTTTTGATATTCGATCTTTACTTGTTGACAATTAGGACACTGGGCTACAAATTCTGCAATAGACTTCTTCATATTATTCCACCAATACTGCTCCTTAATCTCATGATACATTTTTGTCAAGCCGGGATGGATGGAATATCAAGATTGATGAATCTCAAACATAATCTTCTCTCGCAACCCTACCACATTAGGCACGCATAGTTGACCCTGGTATCTTAGTGGCCCATCTCCTCCCATCTCAAAAGCCGTAATATTACACTGCTGAACGTTCTTTTTCAATCATACTAAGATATGACCTTCATATTGCCAAGCTTTTACCTCAGCTAAAGATGATTCTGATCTATTATGTACATTAACACATGCGTCATCAGAGTCTAACAATCTAATTTTCATATTGGCTAGTTGATGAAGCTTTTTAGTCAACCCCCATCTACCTAGCTCAATGTGTACTAAGCTTCCCATTGACTTACGACTGAGACCGTCTGCTACAACATTTCCTTTACCGGGATGATACAATATCTCGATGTTATAGTCTTTCAGTAACTCAAGCCACCTACGCCGCCTCAAATTCAACTCTTTCTGCTTGAAGATGTATTGTAAACTCTTGTGATCTGTGTAGATGTCAACATGGACGCTGTGTAAGTAGTGCCGCCATATCTTCAAAGCATATATTACTCTAGCCAATCCCAAATCATGGGTTGGATAATTATTTTCATGCTTCTTCAATTGTCTTGATGCAAAAGCAATCACCTTCCCACATTGCATTAATACGCACAAAAAACCTATACCTGAGGCATCACAATATACGACATAACCTTCTGGTCTTTCAGGAAGGGTGAGGACTGGTGCGGATGTCAATCGATTCTTCAACTCCTAAAATCTTCGTTCACAAGCGTCAGACAACTGGAACTTAGTAGTTTTCTGTGTTAACTTAGTCAATGGTGCTGATATGGAAGAAAACCCTTCTATAAATCATCTATAATATCCTGCTAGCCTCAGGAAGCTGCAGACTTCTGATGGTGTTGTAGGTCTTGACCAATTCTTTAATGTATCGATCTTCTGAGTGTTGATGTGCCGGAGAATTTTGGCACATTTAAATACTAATTGCTTAGATTTTAGCTTGTTTTAATGCAATTATCTCCGTTACTTATGTAATTTTGTTGTTTCTACAGTGCAAAAATGCTGAGTATCCAAGAACATGAAAATGGAAGGAAAAAGACAAGAAAAGAGCAAAATATAGCAAGAAGGCTGGTTTGCGACTAACTATGCGATCATAGATCAGACATGCAAGCCACAGATTGGACCCCAAATCGCAGACACAAATAAAGTTCTGGGCTAAAATTCAAGTCAAGAATGTGGTCCACTATGCGACCGCAGAACCAACAAGCGAGCCGCAGAGTCAACCGCAAACCAACCATGAAGGTCACTGAATGATGAAAATGCGATCGCATTTCTGCAATGTGATCCGCATAACTAGAATGCGATGAACACCTGTCAATTAGGGTTCCATTCTGCGGTGAGGAAGATCAAGATGCGGACTGCATACGTGCTCTGCGATGCAAATGCGGTCGCATATCAGACCTAAAAGGGCATTTTTGTCCTTTTTCTGTCCCAATTTTGAGCCCACTATAAATAGTTTTATAATGTCTTTGTGGGCTCATCTTGTCTAGTCTTTGCACTACATTCCAAGACATTAATATTCCTCACTTTTGGAAGCTTTTGGGTGAAGATTCTCTACTTTGTAAGCCTTTATGACATTAAATACTCTTTGGATTTTGTATTGTAGCATGAGTGGCTAGTTTTAAATACAAAGTTTGTGGACCCTAAATGGGTGTTATGTTAATGGGTGTTTAACATTTAATATATATATATATATAATGGTTGGTTGATATTTATTTATTTCTCATACTTCATTCGCTGTTGGTGGTTGCAAACATTAATAAGTGCCATTAAATTCTACATTACCTGGGAAAGTGGGTTAGAATTTGGTAGAAGTAAATATAAAAGACTCAAGGCTTTAAACCTTGTTTAATAAAATTGCTTAGGGATAAGTGGGTTTTATTTGGCATATATTGATTGTTGTTAGTTGAAACTCTTTTACATTTAGGAAAATTATAAAGAGGAAATACTATCCAACTATTGGAAAATATTTGGTAGTTGCTTAGACATTAATTGCATATCAAAAGGACCGACCATTAGAAATATATCATATTAACACCGATAGCATTACATTTCATTAAAGAGGACACAACGTTGGTTTCATTAATCTTATTAATTACCTATTCAATATTCCAGTTAGTTATCACTTCAAAAAAATTAAATTCATACTCTTGTTACTATTAATCTGCCCTCCTGTTACTATTAACCGGATAGAATTACGACTTTAGTCAGGCAACACACTATTCTAGTAACCTTTTCATACCTATTCCCTCTGGGATTTGATCCCAACCATGTTGGGTTATTATATTTGACATCGACAACCTTACACAAGTTATAAAAGAGTAATTTGAGCGTATTAAATTTTGGCGCCGTTGCTGGGGAATGCGGTTTTGAAATTACTGACTAGTGTGTGTTTTACTGTACGTCTGATTCTATTCCATCACACTTTGCTTGTTTTGCTTGGTGTTGATAGGAAAACATGTCTGAATCTGGTGATGACGTCGAGGTAGATCTGGGAGAGAATCCTTTTGCAGACATTGAAAAGTACATTGAGGAAACAAATGCTATTGCACCTCCGGCTGTTGGTGCTACAACGTTCAAAGTGGAACACGATTTAATCCTTATGCTCAAAGCTGAGG
This sequence comes from Nicotiana glauca, assembly GCA_026770625.1. Lineage (NCBI taxonomy): Eukaryota > Viridiplantae > Streptophyta > Magnoliopsida > Solanales > Solanaceae > Nicotiana > Nicotiana glauca. Next base: position 39,985 of record MU779842.1, on the reverse strand, counting down.
GGTTCTTCAGAAATTCCACCGATGATGATCCAACACAACACCTTAGAAACTTTTTGGGTGTATTTGCAATGCCCAAGCAGAATCATGTCTCTGATGATGCCTTGAGGTTGAAATGCTTCAAGTATTCTCTTGCTTGGGATGCAAGGAGATGGCTCCATAATCTACCACCAAAATCTATCCATTCTTGGCCCGAACTTGTCCAGGCGTTCCTATCTAAGTGGTTCCCACAAGGTAAAAAGTCTGAGCTGCGGGATACAATCTTCTTCTTCAAGCAAACACAGGGAGAACAGCTGCATGAGGCATGGGACCGTTTCAAATTATATTTGGTGAGGTCTCCAAACCATGGTTTCCTAGATTCAATGCTATTGGAAAAATTCTACATGGGTTTGGATCCTATGGACCAAGCTATAGCCAAAAATGCAGCTGATGAATCATTCATGGATAAATCATTCGCAAGGGTGACACAAATCATTGACAAAATGGCACAACACAATCAAGCATGGCATTCCGACGACACCTCAGGTGGGGTTGCATATGGATCTCCTTCCTTGACCAACTTGATCAAGGAGAATCAATAAAGGGACAAAATAATTGCAGTTAAATGTGTTGACAAAAATGTTCACAGAAAAAAAAAAGGTGAATGTAGTCGAGGATGTGCAACCCATCTCCAATGGAGAGTTTGGAGAAGCCAACTACATCAATAACCCACAAGGAGGGTGTCAAAGACAACATTATCAGGGTAAAGGGCAACAAAGTCAATGGCAACCAAACCCGCAACGGCAAGGGAACCAACAATGGAGACATGACCAAGGCGGCTCAAACCATGAGAATTAGAACAACAATAATAACTTTTCTAACCGGAGTTCAAACCCTTATGTTACTCCAAAGGGTCAATATTTGAACTAAGGGTCTTCTAGTGAATCGAAGATGGAAGCTACGCTTGAGCGGGTGTTGCAAAATCAAGAAAAATTTGATGATTCCATGAGGAACATGATCGAGGTTGTAGGATCTCATACCGCCTCCATCCAAAAATTGGAGATGTAAATGAGTGACCTCTCCAATGAGCAAAATCCAAAGAAAAAAGGAACACTCCCTAGTGACACGGTTGCAAATCCAAGAGGTAGTGGGAGTGGTGTAACTTCTCACATCATGGCGATCACTACCAGCAGTGGGAAAGTGCTAAACGGAGAGGATGAAAGAATGGTTGAAGAAGAAGAGTCCGAACAAAGGGTTGAGGTTGAAGAGCCTAATGTTGTCGAGGTTGAAAATATTCTGGAAGAAGTGAAAGTACAAAAAGAAAACCGGGAAGAGGTAAAGGAAGAAGGGAAAGAGACACCAAAAGCTCTTCCACCTATTCCTAGACCTCCTCCTCCATTTCCTCCAAGGCTCGCACAAAAGATTGATGATAGCAAACTTGAAAAATTCTACGACATCCTCAATCAATTAACGGTGAATATTCCTTTTGTGGAAGCGTTTCAAGAGATGTGGGGGTTTGATAAATATTTCAAAGATTTGATCACAAAGAAAAAGACCACAAAGCATGAGGTGGTAAACATGACTCACCGGGTTAGCTCTATTATTGCCACAACTCCGATCCAAAAGAAAGAAGACCCAGGAGCTTTTACTATTCCATGTACTATCGGGGCACGTGAATTTGCAAGAGCCCTTTGTGACAATGGGGCTAGCATCAACTTGATGCCACTTGCCATTCATAAGCAAGCGGGATTAGGCATGCCAAGGCCAACAAGCATGAGATTACAAATGGCCGATCATTCCATTAAGCGACCGCTAGTAATTGTTGATGATGTGCTTGTGAAAGTTGGATAATTCCATTTGCCCGCCGACTTCGTAATTCTTGATTGTGCGGTGGATAAAGAAATCCCTATCATCTTAGGCAGACCATTCCTAGCCACGGGAAGAACACTCATGGATTCGGAGTGAAACGAAATTAAATTTCGGGTGAACGATGAAGAAGTCACATTTCAAGCAAGCAAGGGTATGAAGTTGCCCCAAGAGTATGAGAGCATTTCCGTGATAGATGTTGTTGATAAGATGGAAGATGCCGTCGAATTGAAAATGGAAGAACAATGCCCTGGTGAGGCATTGGCGGCTATCTTGGTAAATTTTGATGGTGAAAACATGGATGGGTACATGGAGTAGGTAAATGCATTGGAGGGTCTTGGATCCTACACTTATACTCTAGCAAAGCTTTCTCTTGACTTGGAGAATCGAGCCACACCCACCGCAAAGCCGTCAATCATTGAGCCACCGCAACTAGAGCTCAAACCACTCTCTCCACACCTAAGGAATAAATTTCTTGGCTCTAATGATACTTTACCCGTAATTGTTTCGTCTTTGTTGAATGATGTGCAGGTAGAGCAATTGTTGGAAGTTTGGAAGGAGCATAGGCAAGCCATTGGATGGACAATTGCGGATATCCGAGGAATTCCCGCGGGTATTTGTGAAAACAAGATCCAATTGGAGAGTGACACAAAACCAAGTGTGGAGCATCAACGATGATTGAATCCGTCAATGCAAGAGGTGGTAAAGAAGGAAATCATCAAGTGGTTGCATGCCGGGGTGGTCTACCCTATTGCCGATAGTTCTTGGGTAAGCCCGGTGCAATGAGTGCCGAAAAAGGGAGGCATGACCGTAATTGAAAATGATAAAAATTATCTCATCCCAACAAGAACGGTGACCGGTTGGAGGGTATGCATGGATTACCGGAAGCTCAATAGTGCAACATGCTAAGACCATTTCCATATGCCTTTTATTGTTCAAATGCTTGGTCGGCTAGCGGGGAGGTCATTCTATTGTTTCCTTGAAGGAAATTCCGTCTACAACCAAATCAACATCTCATTGGAGGATCAAGAGAAAACAATATTCACTTGTCCCTATGGAAATTTTCCCTTTAGTCTGATGCCATTTGCTTTGTGCAATGCTCTGGCTACTTTTCAAAGGTGCATGATGTCCATTTTCTCCGACATGGTGGAGGATTTTCTAGAGGTCTTCATGGATGACTTCTCGGTAGTAGGTGATTCAGTTGAGCATTGTCTTAACAATCTTAGACAAGTGCTTAAGAGATGTGAGGAGACCAACCTAGTGCTAAATAGGGAGAAATGCCATTTTATGGTAGATGAAGGCATCGTATTGGGGCATAAAATTTCAAAGCATGACATTGAGGTTGACCGGGCTAAGATTGAGATTATTTCCATATTTCCTCCACCTACTTCGGTAAAAGATGTTCGAAGTTTCTTGGGGCATGCCGGATTTTGTAGGCGGTTCATCAAGGATTTCTCCAAGATTGCAAATCCTATGTGTAAACTCCTTGAGAAGGACGCCAAATTTGTGTTTGATGAAAAATGCCTCAAGGCTTTTGATAAATTAAAGCTAAGGCTCACCACGACACCTATTCTTGTCACACCCGATTGGACTCTTCCTTTCGAGATCATGTGTGACGCTAGTGGTGTAGCTATTTGAGCAATGCTTGGCCAACGTCACAACAAAGTACTTCATCCGGTCTACTATGCAAGTAAAACACTCAATGGGGCACAAATGAATTACACTGTCACTGAGCAAGAGCTTCTTGCCATTGTTTATGCCTTTGAGAAGTTCCGAGCCTATTTATTGGGATAAAGAAGAAGTTCTTGAGAGATTGTCGGCAATATTATTGGGAAGAGCCATACTTGTTCCGTGTTTGTGCCAACAACATCATCCGAAGGTGTGTTCCATAAGAAGAGGTTATGCTAATTCTCAAGGCATGCCATGACTCACTGGTTGGGGGACATCATGGGGGAAATCGGACGGCGGCTAAGGTTCTTTAATGTGGTTATTGCTGGCCCTCCATCTATCATGACGCAAATCAAATGGTCAATGCTTGCGACCAATGTCAACGACAAGGTTCAATCTCCAAGAGGCATGAAATGGCAATGCACTTTGTGACGGAGATAGAGATCTTCGACGTGTGGGGAATCGACTTCATGGGTCCCTTTGTAAGTTCTTGCGGAATGTAATATATCTTGGTAGTTGTGGAATCCGTGTCCAAATGGGTTGAAGCAGTTGCCTTACGAAACAATGAGGCAAGGAGTGTGACCGTGTTCTTGAAGAAAAACATATTCACTCGGTTTGGCACTCCTAGAGCCATTTTTAGTGACGGTGGATCTCATTTTTGTAACAAGGCTTTCTCGGGGCTACTTTAGAAGTATGGCACCAAGCATAAGGTTGCCACACCTTATCATCCATAGTCAAGTGGTCAAGTTGAGTATCCAACCGGGAGATCAAGAGCATTCTAGGAAAAACTGTTAACGCTAATAGGACCGATTGGTGAAGGAAGCTAGATGATGCATTGGAGGCATACCGATCGGCATACAAGACTCCTATTGGTACTTCTCCTGATCGGTTAGTCTTTGGTAAAGCATGTCATCTACCCGTGGAGTTGGAACACAAAGAGATGTGGGCATTAAAAAGGTTGAACTTAGATAGGGCTGAAGCTGCAAATTTGAGGTTAACACAACTCAATGAAATGGAGGAATTCCGGTTCCATGCTTATGAAAGTGCAGCTGTTTACAAAGAACGGATGAAGTTTGTCCATGACAAGAAGATCTTGAAAAGATATTTCAAGGCGGGTGATTTGGTCTTGCTCTTTAACTCGAGGCTCAAATTATTTCTAGGCAAGCTTAAATCAAAATGGTCCGGCCCATTCAAGGTGGTAAATGTATCTTCCTATGGAGCGGTGGAATTAGAATCAACGGATGGGTCCAGGACATTCAAGGTAAATGGCCAACGCATCAAGCATTACTTGGGCACTGATGGAGAAAAATATTTGGTGGAGCAGCTGGCTCTCAATGATGGTCTATGCCCGACCATTGAGTGAAATCAAAAGAACATCAACTTCGTCGTGCCGTGACGTTGAATCAAGCGCTTCATGCGAGGCAACCCATGTGTGGTAACACATTTTTGTTATTTAAATTCTTCATATTTTTTTAAATAGATTTGGTTGAACAATTTAAAGTGTGTGTTAGAGTGCAGTGGGTTCAAACGATCTCAATACATGGTAAGGATGCATAAAAAGGGAAGAAAAACCAACAGGTGAAGTATGCTGCACAGATGCGGTCACATTTTCACAATGCGGACCGCATTCTGACCGCAAACTTGAATAGAACATTGGGTAAAATTGGAGGTTAGAAATGCGATGCGGTGGTGCATTATGCGGACCGCATTTCACCTATGCGACCACAAATTGCACCGCATTTTCCTCCTCTCAGTTGGTCATTAACTTAACCCCATAACACATATGTGGTCGCATTGTGTGTTATGCGGTGACCCCTTCCTTTGCAGAATGGACAATGTAAGCTGCATTCTCTCTTGTCTCTCACTCACTTAAAACAAAAAAAAATCAAAAAAAAACAAAAAAATTATACAAAACGAAAAAGAAACAAAAAAAAAAGAAACAAAGAAAAGAGGGGGAAGAACATGAATAGTCATCAAGACTCGAACTCAGGACTCAAAAATTTTCACACTCCGTGTCCAACCATCAAACCTCACTGGTATGCACCCATTCTCCCTCATTTTATGTTTTTGTGTTGCATTGTAGTTTCTGAGTTTTTGGTTGGTTTATTCATGTGCAAAATTGTGTAGTTGTTTCCGTGTGATCTCGGTCGCTTTGGGTTGCGCATGATTTGGGTGTAAGGGGTAGAGCAAAATAGGATCACCATTGTTGTAAGCTAGGTTAATTTGTGTAGAAGACAACATCTGCGGTCTGCATTTTGGCCGCAGAGACAAACCCTAAGTGCTCTGAGGACGATGGTGAAATGCAGCCATTCTATGATCGCATAATTGCAATGCGGTCCGCATTTTTGCCACACTTGAACCCCAGCCTGGCTGTTGGGGATGGTAAAATGGGGTGGGTCTGCGATCGTAGAATTGACATGCGGTCCACAAACCTACCGCAGACTTGAACATAAGTCCTAGTGGTTGAGCCGTGCATTTTGCAGCAATTCTGCGATCACATTCTCTACTTTGTGGTGAGATATGCGATCACATTTGATGATACATGTTTTGACAAGTCCAGTGTACGATGGTTATGCGGTCCGCATAGTGGTTATGCGACCGTATAACCCACCGCAGATTGAACACACTTTGAGGCCATCAGTTCTGCGATGCCTCTGCGGTACGCATTGTGGTTTTGCGACCGCAGAGCACGCCACATTTTGAACTTTTTCATTTAATTCTTATGAGTTTTCTTTCACTTTGTTTTTGTTGTCACACACATTTTATCCTTGCACATATATGGCTCCCAGTCAAAAGCATGCCCTACTAAGGTCAACCTCCAGTCAGTCCAAGCAATAATCAAAGCGACCAAGGACGGAGCCTAAAGAACCACGCCCCTCCCAGTCTGATGAAGAGGTGCCCTTACCCGAGGTTGATCTATTGGCTGAAGCGAGGAGGAAGCACAGACATGACTTCCATCTCCATTGGGGAGTAGAGGGGTCAAGGGAAAGGTAGAAAGAAGGGCTCATTAAGCGAAAACTCTTGCCTGAGAAGCAACTAAGCTTGAATGAGTTGAAAGAACAATATCCCCAAATCTTAGAGAACATCAAGAAGAGAAAATGCGAATCTTTCACTGAGCCACCTGCTGAATACAATGAATCTATTGTTCGCCAGTTTTATGCTTCGTATGGTGCCTCGAGGACCAAGCACCACAAATACAACAGAGAGTTCACTGATGAAGTGCTTGTTCGAGGGCAAATAGTTTTCTGCCACGGAGGTGCCATAAACAAAGTATATGTCCCCGATAGGAGTCTAGGCACCGTAGAGTATGACCAAAAATTGGCGAACAAAGAAAGTGAGCGAGGATGGATTGCCTCGGTGATCGCAAAGCGGACCCCTGCCTGGATCAATCCTGGGAAGAAGATTTACAAGGAAAGTTTTTTCAAGAGATGGTCGTTTTTGGCTGAGTTCCTCACCTCTAGATTGATACCGATTCGAAACAAAACTGAAATTGATATTGAGAAGGCGCTTCTAATTTCCTGCATCATGAGTGGTATGAAATAGATGTTGGAGCGTGATCTTCCAAGAGATAGGGATTCGGGCAACATAGTCTGCTACTTCACTCCCGTTCCCTTCCTTAATCACCACCCTGTGTAAAGCCAAGAAAGTTTATGTAGATGAGCGCAAAGACAAAACCGGGAAGGAAACACAGGTCATTGATATCACTAGACTTTGTGGTGATGTTATCCCACCGGTCATTCCAATTCAGAAACAGCTTACAGAAGAGCCTTCCAGTTCCCATCCCACTATAACCTCTCAAGTTACTGTGGCAGCATTTTCCACCTCCGAGCCTGCTCCTAAATCCACCACTGCCCAGCCCGCTACTGCCATTCCTGTTGTCTCAAAGCTTGGTCTATTGGCTCAGCACGCCAATGCCAAGGTATACCAGCTTTTGAAGACTTTTCCAACTCTCATTAAACAAGCTCTGACTCCGCTGCAAGCCTCAGTGACAGACCTTCAGCAGCGGAAATCAATGTATAAAGATCGATTGCAGCAACTTGAGTTGCAGATAAAGAAGATAGAGCGGGGGGAAGTTAGTGGATTGCCTAGCCTCAAGGAGGAGGTCGCTTCTATGAAGACTGAACTCCAAAAGATGCAAAACTTGGAGTTCGATCTATCATCCCTCCTTCCCACTGACGGTGACAAGGCTACAGGATCAGTACCTCCGGACTTAGGTCTTGATTTCTCTATGCTGATGATTGAGACTGCCCCTCCTCCCACACATATTGAGATCCTTTCTGGGGAGGTGTCCGGAGGTTCTGGTAAATTCGAAGATGAGGAGGAAGATGGGAGTGAGGATGGGGAAAGTTCGGGGTATTTCAGCGGCGATGTCCTCAAGATAAAGGGAAGCATATTGCGGATGCATCTATCGAGGGTGTTGTTATTGAGGAGGCTTCTGTTGCATAGATGGAACAAGCAGATATACAGACAGCAATCCAGTGGTCTCTGATAGACATGGTTACTCCTATAACTCCTACAGCTACCCCCTCATCAGTGGCTGCATCCAGCAGCTCTCAGGCCCCACCACCAGCTCCACCTCCAGCTCCAGTACCCATTCCTGCTATGAGCCAGCCTGATGGCACTATTCCAGCATAGGAGGCCATATCTCAGTCCGTACTGCCATTGGTCCCAGCTGCCGCATCTGAGGGTGATCCCTCCAGCATCCAGCCAGCTACTGACTCCGATAGCACTTAGTGTGCCCCAGGGAGCCCCTCCCTCAAACTCATCTCTTTATTTTTATGCATTAGGGACAATGCATGCTTTTACTTGGGAGTGGAGGGTAGCATTATAGATATTGTAGATATGTGTATATTTTGTTGTGATAATGGAAATTGCAAACTCTTGTAATTATGAGTATTTTGTGTTCTGTATATATTAGTATGAATTTGGTACATAAGTTGTGTTATGAAATGTGTATATGTTCATAGTAGTGTCCATAAATAGCAATTAGTAATCAATTCCCCTTGGTTTTTTCAGAGATGAGACTGTTCTCTCTCAGAGAGGAGGAAGGATTGACGTCTTCTGGGTAGAGGAATAATAACAAACAGAAGGAATCCTTGACTGACGAGGGTGCTCATAGAGAGGCAAGCCTTGTTCGAAGGCTCAAATGAGATATATCGGCTGAGTTTGTAGCACCCGAGGCTTCCAGCCTCGGAAGGATGGCTCTTTGTTTGTCGCCGTCTTCTTTTCCCGTCGAAGGTACTTTGAGGAATGTTTGAGGCCAGGGGCTGGAAAAATCAAGCGGGGCTTTGATCAATTATGTCCCCACCAAGATTGGTTCAAATGGGGCCACGGAGACCAGGTCAGTAGATGTACTATCAAGTTCTGGGGAGGCTCAACAACTCTATTATGTGGTGATTTTTGGTTGACTTTGTTGATTTTTAGTTATGAATTTTCATTTTCTTACTGAGCTTCCTATTTATAATCCTTTGACAAGATCAAGTCCGAGTTGTTCTATCATAAAGCCAGGTTATGGAAAGCCCTTAACGGGGAGAAATCCCTCGGGCATCTTTGTGACAAAAGGGAAAAAAAGCTGAGACACCTTCGGTATGAGATGAATCCAAGCCTGACCTATGAAGGCCGCCTCGAGAGATAAGTAACCTATGTTTCGAGGGGGTGCATGTTTCTTCTCCTAATCTTCGGAGATTAATATTTTGATACTTCGGTTGCAGAGTAAGGCGGAAAACCTGGAATACCTTTGGGGCAAAGTTAGTCAGGCCAAGTATGAGTGTAATGAGCTAAGGACCCAGATAGATGCCCAAGTTGTGGCCAAGAAAAGTGCTTTGGCCAAGGCTTCTACCCTCAAGGTGCAGCTCCGGAACGCTCGTGAAAACAACTTGGTCAAGACTAGCAGGACTGCAAGGCTCGAGTTTGACCCTATAAAGATGAAGTGCGAGGTCATGGATGCCCGGGCTGAAAGTAAAGAGATTCAGGATACGGCTGATAAGAAAGTGGTTGTCTATTTAAAATATTCTCGCAAAGCTCGAGCTAAGTTGAGAGGGGATTCCGATCGATAGAGCATATGAAATGAATATGCTTGGTGTAAACCCAGAGGGAAACCCTCGAGGAGGTCCACGCTAGGGACTTCGATCTCTCGGAAGAGATAGAGTAGGCTAAGGTTGTTGAATACGATGCCAAGTTTCTCACATCCTATGCCGAAGATAATGAAGAAGAGGCCGATGGAGCCACAGTCTCCAAGGGGGCCGTAGGCTAGGCCTTTTCTTCTTATTCTGCATATAATGCTCTTAGAAAACATTGTAAATGAAGCTTCGTATTTTTTTAACATATACATATAAAAAGAGGACTTTCGGTTTTCTCCTTTCATGAATTTCTCTTTGCTTGTGTGTTTCTTCCTTTGTCTTGTATTTTCACATTTGTCAATGATTATCCAGATGAATTGTCCTTGAAGATAAAACCCTTAGTTTTACAAATTGGCCCTGAGGCTTGTTAGGCTTGCCTATAGGCTCTTACGCATTTGCCCTGGGGCATTTTTTAGTTAACCGTTTGGGGATCTGTTTTCAAGTCGGGTTTTGACTAGAGCTCATCGACCCTTAAGTCTTTGAATTTTAATCTGGGTCTTAGGATCTTATGCGGTGGTCGGTACGACCTCTAATATAGGCTTGCGCTTAGGCACTTACGTGGTGGGTCAGTACGACCTCTACTATAGGCTGACACTTAGGCTCTTACGCGGTGGGTTGGTATGACCCCTAATATGGCTTTATTTTTCCCTCGTTAAAGAATTTTTGAAATTTTTGTGTTCATCCGACCCTTCGGTGATTTGATAACCTCAATTGTGAGCCATTATGTGACGATGAATGAGCACCTCGTGAGGTTTTGCTTGATGGATAAATTGTCTCAATGCTTTTTTATTGTTTTGAGCTTATATGATTGAAACTCTTTTGCTTATGCCAGTGGTAGCCTAATGAACCAGTTCTTTTCAAAGTATTTTCGAAATAATTGAATGGCTGTGACTTTATGGCGACGGTTAGGTGTCCCCGAGTCATGTTAGTTTGGCTGTAGCCGTGTGACCGTAGTCATCGTGTTTGGCTATAGCCTTTTTGTCCCCGAGTGAGGTAGGCTCTACGTCTTTATCTAGGGTATGCCTTTTTAGTTGACATACAAGTTTGAACATGTAACCCTTACTTAAAGATCAGGATTATGCCTTTTGTAAGGTCTTATAAATTTGAACATGCCTTACTTTGAGGTCTTACAAATAGGTTACTTGGCACAAGTATAATTTTTCCATTGCTTGAGGTCCTACTTATTTGGAGTTGCGTTATGGAGGCCTTAAAATGTTGATAATACCTCATGGAGGTCTTACATCACTATTGCCACATGGAGGGATTCTCGGGATCGAGGTTGCCTTCTTGGGGTCTTACGACCTTGAGTTTTTGATAGCTCGATTAGGTGACAGTCGGCGACAATCCACGAGACATCATAAAATTTTGGCTCGACAGCCGTTCTTTGTAAACTTTATGTTGCCTCGTTGAGGTCTTACGAGCTCGAAGTGTCTGGCACAGAAGTCTTATGGCTTCGAGCTTTTGATGTCAGCTCCCGAGAGTTCGGGAAATTTCTTTCCTTGGGGCCATTGCTAGTAAAAATAGCATACTTCATTAAGCTCGAAAAAGATACTCCTTTGATTACTTGGTACAAGTATACATGTTTTCATCTTTGAGGGTTTGCTTACTCTATGTGGACATGGTTCATTTGGCCGTTTGGCCTGATACATCATTTTTTTATCGAGACCGTCTTTGGCACATCTTTATTTTTCCGGGGAGATGATCTCCAGGTGATGATCCCCAATATTCAAGGATAATTTACGAGGAGACTTGAATACTTGTTAAGTTCTCCTTAGGTAGCATATAGATGTTGCCTCGTTAAAAACCTAGCCGGTAAAACCCTCTTTTAGATAAAATCTTAGCGATGGAAAAGAGTGCAATGCATGCTTGAAAACCAAAGTCATTCCATTAGACACCTTAGTAGTAATAATGTTGGAGCATTGATATGTTCCAATTGATTGGAAGTTGTTCTCCTTCCATGGTACCGAGCTTATATGACCCTTTGGAAATGACTCCAACGACACGGTATGGTATTTCCTTGCTCGGGCCTAGCTTCTTATCATAATGGTATTAAGTGTTTAGGATGACTTTCCTCATGACTAAATCCTTGACTTCTAAATGTCAGAGGTGTGTTCTCCGGTTATAGTACCTTTTGATTCTTTGTTTTTGTGCGGCCATTTGGATTAGTGAAGCTTCTCATTTTTCGTCTAATAGTTCGAGGGTTGCAGTCATAGCCCCATTCTGTGAAATCTCGGTGCCAGGTCGAAATCTAGCACTTGGCTCTCTGACCTTGACCATTATTAAATACTTGTAGCCATATACCAAAGAGAAGGGTGTCTCTCTTATGCTCGATTTCGGAGTTGTTAGATATGCCCATAGCACCTCGGGCAACATTTATCCCCATTTTCCTTTCGCATTTTCTAACTTCTTTTTCAAATTTTAGAGGTTGGTCTTGTTTATGGACTCGGTCTGGCAATTTTCACAAGGGTGGTAGGGTGTTGACACAATCTTTTTGATATTATGATCCTCGAAGAACTTTGTTACTTTGTTCCCGATGAACTGCTTCCCGTTATCACATGTTATCTCAGAGGGAATCCCGACTCGATACATGATACAGTCTTAGATGAAGTTAATGACTTCTTTTTCCCTTATCTTCTCGTAGGCCTGCGCTTCCTCCCAATTTGAGAAGTTGTCACTCATATATAAAATAAGTCTAGGTTTTACCGATGCTAATGGCAGGGGTCCAAAGATCTCCATCCCTACTTCATGAACGACTATGGCGACAAGACTGAGTGCAGCTGTTCACCAGGTTCATGAATCATTGGTGCAAATCTCTGGCATTTGTCGCATTTTCGAACGAATTATTTGATTTCCTTCTCCATATTTTCCAAATAGTAGCCTGCTCTCATCACCTTTTGGACTAAGGAATCGTGTGATTTTCGCAGGTGCCTTCGTGGATTTGTCGGAGAATATAATTTGTGTCCCCCGTTCCATGCATACTGCTAGGGGCCCATCAAATTTTCTTCTGTATAGAGTTCTATTTTCGTCGAGTGAGAATCAGAATGCTTTGGTTCGTAGAGCCCTTGTCTCTTTTGGATCTGCGGGAAGCTTTCCACTTCCCAAAAAATAGATATCTTTATTTATCCAATCCCATGTCATGCTAGTGGAGTAGATCTCAGCATGGCCTTCTTCGATCATTGATTTGGATAGCTGAACAACAGCCCCGGTTTAGTATGTCATCTTCCTCGACAGATGATCCCACATTTGCAAGGGCGTCAGCCTCACTATTCTACTCTCGAGGTATATGGAACAAAGTTAGTTCTTCGAAGTGGTGAAGGGTGACTTGATCCATTTACATTATTTAATACCAGAAGGCAATCGCATTTTTCTTTGATGACTCTGCTCCTAGGCCTTTGGCCAATTCTAGACCTGGAACCATAGCCTCATACTCGGCTTCAATGTTAGTAAACATTGCAGTTTTTATAAATTGCATGATCATGCCGCTAATAGATGTCTCCAGAAATATGTCGATCCCAGACCCTTTCACGTTCGAGGCACCATTAGTGAACATGGCCCAAACCCAGAAGATATGTCGGCTTTTAGTAGAAGTTCTCTTTCTACTTCGGGAATGAGGGTCGGTGTAAATTCGACCACAAAGTCCACCAGAATGTGGGACTTGATAGCCTATCGGAGTTGATGCTCTATATCGTACCCCCAAGTTCGATGACCCATTTGGCCAATTGGCCCGATAATTCAGGCTTATGCAATATGCTTTGAAGAGGATATGCTGTTAAAACACAAATACGATGATATTTAAAATAAGGCTTTAATTTTCGAGATGAGATTATCAATGCAAGAGCTAACTGTTCTAGGTGCGGATAATTGGTTTCGGCATCTCCCATGGTCTGACTCACATAGTAAACAGGGAATTGCATACCTTGTTCTTCTCGAACCAGTACACCAGATACTGCTACCTCGGATACGGCCATGTAAAAATACAACATTTCACCTTCATTTGGTGTGCGGAGTAAAGGTGGCTTTGTCACATATTGCTTCTACTCTTCTAAGGCACGTTGGCATTCCAGAGTCCATTTGAATCTATTTTTATTTTTGAGCAATGAGAAGAAATGATGACTTCTGTCTTATGACCTCGATATGAATCAGCCGGTTAGCAGTTGCATGACCTTCAAATTTTTTACCACCGCGTTTTCTTCGATGGCTTTAATTTTGTCGGAGTTAATATTAATCCCCCTTTTGAAGCCATAAAGCCTAATAATTTCCCAGGATTAGGTTTCACATTGTAGCTTCTGAGGATATCTAATGTTTCCTGCAAATGAGTTAAATGGTCCTCTGTGTGCAGGGACCTAACTAGCATATCGTCCATGTAAACTTCCATGGATTTGCCCATTTGATGTTCGAACATCTTTTAACTAGGTGTCGGTACGTGGCTCCCATGAATTTTAGTCCGAAGGGCATCATATTGTAGCAGTACGTACCGTATTTTGTGATCAACGAAGTCTTTTCCCTATACTCGGGGTTTATCTAAATTTGATTGTACCCTGAGTAGGCATGGAGAAAGGTGAGGATCTCATGGCCAGCCGTGACATCAATCAAGCGATCGATATTAGGCAACGTGAATAAATCTTTGGGGAACGACCTATTTAAATCTTTATAATCTACACATATTCTTAACTTATTCCTTTTTTGGGAACTACCACCGCATTGGCCAACCATTCGTGATATTTTGCCTCCCTTCTAGACCCTATTTTTAGGAGTTTTGTTATGTTATCCTTGATGAACGCGTGTTTTACCTCAGACTGAGGTCTCCTTTTTTACTTCACCTGCTGGAACTTGGTGTCGGCACTTAGTTGGTGGGTGGTTATTTTCGGCGAGATCCATGTCTTATCTAAATGGGATCAAGCAAAGCAATCGATGTAATTAATAAGGAATTGAAAGAGTTCTTTCCTGAGTTCGGGGTTTTGTCCCCTTCCTAGGTATACCTTCAGATCTGGGAGCTGCTCAATCAAAATAGCTTGCTCTAGTTCTTCAATTGTTATTTTGTCGCGTCCGATTCTTTAGGGGCAACGAAAGTTCGGAGGTCTGTTTGCACCTGGGTTTCTTTAAGTTGGAGGTTATAGAAGTTGGTGCCTCCCAGCAGACTGCAAACATCTCTTTTGCCGCGTGATGTTCTCCATAAACCATTTTTATACCGTCTTTTATTGAAACTTGATCATCTCACGAAGAGTAGATGGTCCTGCCCTCGTATTGTGTATCTATGGCCTTCCAAGAAATGCATTGTACCTCATGTCACCTTCAATAACATGAAATTTGCTATTCTGAATTATATCGGATATGTTTACCGGGAGAGTGATCTCCCTCTTCGTTGCTTTACCGGCCATGTTGAAGTTGTTGAGGACTCGGAAGGTAGGTATGATTTGATTGAGTAGTCCAAGATGTTCTACCACCTTCGACCTGATTACGTTAGCCGAGCTACCTAGATCCAGGAGTACACATTTAATTTGAATGTTACTCAAGAAAAATAAAATTACCAACGCATCGTTATGTGGATGAGACAAGGTCTCGAAGTCCTCATCATTGAATGCTAGGATGTCCTCGGGCATGCGACCATGAATTTGCATCGAAAACTTTTGTCCGCTTGATCGTGGGTCCTTGAGGAACGTCGGTCCCCCCAATGATCATATGAACGATGTGATGAGGTTTTTCTGTTCCATTCCTCCCTTCTGCCTCTCTTTTCTCCCGGTTTGGAGTTCTCTGAACTTCCTGTAGGGTTTCTTGGTGTATACTCATGTTAGTGCTAGGTGTTTCCTCAAGACCGTTGTTTTCAGGTGCATTAACTGAATCAGACATTTTGACCTGAAATCAAAGATTCATGGATAAGAAATCGTGTGAAGAACTACTTGCATTTTTATATAAATTTGCAGTAAAATAGTCAATATTGATTTTAGCCCAACAGTGGGCGCCAAATTATTTATCGTAAAAATGTTAATTACAATTAGATTTGATTTTTTAATCCTAAAAATATTTGATATATTTTTATTCTAGTTGTTAGACAATAGATGCTAAGTGTGATCTAGGAAAGTAAAGAAAGAGTAGGGGCAGTATGATTATTCATACCAAACGGCCGCAAATAGGAACCTTAAGCTGGCCTATTTTGGCCTCATAGTCGAGCTAGACTGCTTGACTATGCCTGACCGATGAAGGTCTAACAGTTCTAAAGGCCTCAATGATGGCTCTTTATGATAAATGATGAGTAATTAATAACAATTAATAAAACCCAAATAAATGTAAGCAATAAATAAAAGGGAAGGCAATTCAGAGTGCTTTTGTTAGAGAGCATAGAATTTTTTGTTCTTGTATTAAATATCTTTTATGCAAGAAATACCAAGGTTCCCCTTTATAAAGTAGGGGGAATCCTAACATAGTACATACACACTTATAATAAAGATATGAAGCTGGTACAACTATTTAATGTCACGGTACGGACTTGTACTATTCTTGTAGACTCGGTCAACTTTAGGCACGTGTCTTCTGGGAATTTCCGGCTTGTCTAAGATAGTCACCGATTTTCACCACCCCGAGGTAGAGCATTGGGATCCCTTGGGATCGAACCTTGAGTTGTGCTTCAAGGCTTCTAAGGACGGGCTATGAAATTCCCTCATGATCACAAAATTGCAATCTCTGGTTTTAGCCGTGTACAGTAAATATATGTCATGTATAGAAAATATTGTATGGATTTTTCGTCCTATGTTCAATGTAAAAGTAATCATTTTGTCCTTATAGTCCCGTTCATTGTATGTATAAGTTTCTACGTCAATTTGGTCGTTTTATGTCAAGTATTCCCCCATGTTTATTCTGGTTATCTCATGAGAGCCTTTTTCGGCTCATTTACCTATGATTGTGTGACATGAAAGATATGTTATGTTTGTACTCGGCCGAGTAAGGCATTGGGTGCCCAACGTGGCACATCGGTTTGGGTCGTGAAAACAATGCTCTTTGACTCCACTTTCGGACTTGCCTATCCAATATGGCCATTGTATCGTCAACATAACTCAAATCCTTGTCCAGTTGGGTCTGAGCTAAAATCTAAAGCTTTGGATAGATCGCTGTGATACTTTTGGACATAGAAATGTGGAACAATGGACGAACTGCAGATAGACAAGGTTGAAATGCAAGCTTGTTGGCCACCTCCCTCACTCTCTCAAAGATCTAAAAGGGGCCGATATACATAGGGATCAACTTTCCTTTCTTCATGAACATCATCAGACCCTTCATGGGTGACACCCGGAGCAAAACCCTCTCTCCAACCTTAAATGCTACTTCATGACCCTTTTGATTGGTGGAGCTCTTCTGCCTAAACTGTGTGGTGCAAAGCCGATCTTGGACTAACTTGACCGTCTCCAAGGTATCTCAAACCAAATTCGTGCACAAGAAACTAGCCTCACCTTAGTAAAACCACCAAACTAATGAACCATATATCACTCATATAGGGACTCATAAGAGCCATCTAAATACTCGACCAATAGATGTTATCGTGCGCAAACTATGCAAGTGGCTAAAACTAATCCTAAGAAACCTCAAAATAAATAACATAGGCACGAAGCATATTATCTAATATCTAAATGGTGCGCTCTGACTGTCCATCTATCTGGTGGTTGAATGTTTTACCCAACTCAACCCGTGTATTTAACTCACGATCTATGGCTCTCAAAAAGTGTGATGTAAAATGCATACCCAGTCACAAATGATGGATACCGGCATGCCATGAAGTCACACAATCTCGTGGAAATAGATCCGAGCTAACTGCTCTAAAGAATAGGTAGTCACCACTGGAATAATATGTGCCGACTTTATCAACCTATCCACAATCACCCATACAATGTCAAATTTCTTCTAAGTCCGTTGAAGCCCAACAATGAAGTTGTCTACTTTGAAAATGGTAATAACAATTATATTTGATTTTGTTGGTCAAAAAATACTTGATCTATTTTTGTGCTAGTTATTATGCAATTGATGCTAAGTGAATGATTTGAAAACAAGATAATAGCTTGAAAACAATGTGATAATGAAACCAAATGGCTAATAATCAGGGTTATTCTCAATCCTCCTATTGACACCATAAAGCCTAAAAATTGCCTGAACCTAATCCGAAGGAACATTTTTCGGAATTAAGTTTCACGTTGTAGCTTCTGAGGATATCTAATATTTTCTGCATATGAGTCAAATGGTTCTCTGTGCGCAGGGATTTAACTAGATATCGTCAATGTAAACTTCCATGGATTTGCCCATTTGATGTTCGAACATCTTTTAACAAGGTGTTGGTACGTGGCTCCCATGTATTTTAGCCCGAAGGGCTTCACATTGTAGCAGTACGTACCGTATTTCATGATGAACGAAGTCCTTTCCCTATACTTGGGGTTCATCTAAATTTGATTGTACCCTGAGTAGGCATGGACAATGGTGAGGGTCTCGTAGCCGGCCATGGCATCAATCAAGCGATAGATATTGGGCAAACGGGAATGAATCTTTGGGGCATAGCCTATTCAAATCTTTATAATCTATGCACATTCTTAACTTATTCCCTTTTTGGGAACTACAACCGCATTGGCCAACCATTCGGGATATTTTACCTCCTTGATAGACCTTATTTTGAGGAGTTTTGTTACGTTGTACTTGATGAATGCGTGTCTTACCTCCCTGGGAGATGCTCGATCAAAACAGCTTGCTCCAGTTCTTCAATTGTTATTTTGTCATGTCCGATTCTTTACGGGCAATGAAAGTTCGGAGGTCTGTTAGCCTCCGGGCTCCTTTAAGATGGAGGGTATAGGAGTTGGTGCCTCCATGTGGAATGCGTACATCTTCTTTGATGCATGATGTTCTCCATATACCATTTTTATACCATCTTTTATTGAAACTTGATCATCTGACGAAGAGTAGATGGTGCTACCCTCACATTGTGTATCTATGGCTTTCCAAGAAATGCATTGTACCTCATGTCACCATCAATAACATGAAATTTGGTATTCTGAGTTATATTTGACATGTTTTTCGGGAGAGTGATCTCGCCCTTCGTAGCTTCACCGGTCATGTTGAAGCCGTTGAGGACTCAGGAGGTAGGTAGATTTGAATGAGCAGTCTAAGCTGTTCTACCACCTTCGACCTGATTACGTTAGCCGAGCTACCTAGATCCATGAGTACACATTTTATTTGAATGTTACTCAAGAGAAATGAAATTATCAGCGCATCGTTATGCGGATGAGACAAGGTCTCGAAGTCCTCATCACTGAATGCTAGGATGTCCTCAGGCATGCAACCTTGAACTTGCCCTTCTATTGCAGCAAACACTTTTGTCCGCTTGATCGTGGGTCATTGAGGAACGTCGGTCCACCCGATGATCATATGAATGATGTGATGAGATTTTTCCGTTCCCTTCCTCTCGTCTGCCTCTCTTTCCTCCCGATTTGGACGTCTCCGATCTTCCTATAGGGTTTCTTGGTGTATACTCTTGTTAGTTTGGGAGCTTATACCGACGTGTTGGGTGTTGTGTGACCGCGCACCCATAGGGATTGGCTGTGTTCCATCCTCAGGGTTTTGCAATGGTACACCGACGCCTGGAACAACTGCACCATTATTTCCATGGTCCTCAAGACCATTGTTTTCAGGTGCGTTAAATGAATATGACATTTTGACCTGAAATCAAAGATTCTTGTACAAGAAAACGTGTGAAGAATAACTTGCATTTTTAAATAAACTAGCAGTAAAATAGTCACTATTAATTTTTGCCCCACGGTGGGCGGCAAATTGTTTACCATAAATATTGTAATTACAATTAGATTTGATTTTGTAATTCTAAAAATAGGTGATTTATTTTTATGCTAGTTTTTAGGCAATAGATGCTAAGTGTGAGCTAGGAAAGTAAAGTAAGAGTAGGAGCAGTATGATTATTCAAACTGGACGGCCGCGAATAGGGACCTCAAGATGGCCTATTCTAGCCTCAAGGTCGAGCTAGAGTGCTTGAGTAGGCCTGGCAGATGAAGTTCTAATAATTCTGAAGGCCTCAATGATGGGTCTTTATGATCAATGATAAGTAATGAATAACAATTAATGAAACCCAATAAATGTTAGCAAAAAAACAAAGGGAAGGCAATGAGAGTGTTTTTGTTAGAGAGCCGGGAATGTTCTTGTTCTTGTATTAAATATCTTGTGTGCAAGAAATACCAAGGGTCTCCATTATAAAGGAGGGGGAATCCTAACATAGTACATATGCATTTAGAACAAAGATATGAACGTGGTACAACTATTTAATGTCACGGTACGGACTTGTACTATTCTTGTAGATCCATGCAACTTTAGGCACATGTCTTCTGGGAATTTCCTGCTTAGCTAAGATAGTCACTGATTTGCACCGCCCCGAGGTCGAGCAATGGGAGCCCTCGGGGTCGAACCTCGAGTTGCGCTTCAAGGCTTATAAGGATGAGCTGTGAAATCCCTAATGATCACAAAATCGGAATCTCTGATTTTAGCCGTGTACAGTAGACATATGTCATGTATATAAAATATTGTATGGCTTTTTCAGCCTATGTTCAATGTACGAGTAATCATAGGACTGTACATCGTATGCATACGTTTCTACGTCTATTTTGATCGTTCTATGTCAAGTATTCCCCTATGCAGCCTTTTCCGACTCATTTACCTATGATAGTATTATATGAAAGATATGTTATGTTGGTACTCGGTCGAGTAAGGCACTGGGTGCCTGACGAGGCGCATATGTTTGGGTCGTGAAACCAATGCTCTTTGACCTCCAATTTCGGACCTACCTATCTAAGATGGCCATTGTCTCGTCAACATAACTCAAATACTTGTCAAATTGGGCTGAGTCGAAATCTAAATCTTTGGATATATCGCTACGATACTTTTGGAGCATAAAAATGTTGAACAACGGACAAAATGCAGATGGACTAGGTGGAAATGCAGTCTTGTAGGACACCTCTCTCACTCTCTCAAAGATCTCAAAGGGGTCGATATACCTAGGGCTGAACTTGTCCTTCTTCGTGAACTTCATCAGACCCTTCTTGGGTAAAAGTCAAAGCAAAACCCTCTCTCCAACCTTAAATGGCACGTCACGAACCTTTCGATTGGCAGAACTCTTCTACCTAAACTGCGCGATACGAAATTTATTCTGGATCAACTTGACATTCTCCAAGGCATCTCAAACCAAATTTGTGCCCAAGAATCTAGCCTCACCTTACTTATACCACCCAAATGGGGAACCATATCATCTTTCATATAGAGCCTCATAAGAGCCATCTGAATACTTGACCAGTAGCTGTTATTGTAGGAAAACTATGCAAGTGGCAAAAACTAATCCTAAGAACCCTCAAAATCAATAACAGGCACGAAGCATATTATCTAACATCTAAATGGTGCGATCTAATTATCCATCTATATAGGGGTAGAATGTTTTACCCAACTAAACCCGTGTACTAACTCACGATGTATGGCTCTCAAAATGTGTGATGTAAACTGCATGCCCAATCACAAATGATGGATACAGGCACGCTATGAAGCCACACAATCTTGTTGAAATAGATCCGAGCTAACTGCTCTAAAGAATAGGTAGTCACAACCGGAAAAAAATGAGCTGACTTGGTCAACCTATCTACAATCACCCGTACAATGTCAAATTTCTTCTAAGTACATTGGAGCCCAACAATGAAGTTGTCTACTTTCAAAATGGTAATAACAATTATATTTGATTTTGTTGTTCAAAAAATACGTGTTCTATTTATATGCTAGTTATTAGGTAATTGATGATAAGTGAGTGATTTGAAAACAAGATAATAGCTTGAAAACAATGTGATAATCAAACCGAATGGCTAATATTCGGGGCCTCGAGCTTGCACTTTTGGGTCCACAAGATCAAGTCGGATGCCCTGTTGAGGATAGTCGATAGGGGATTGACAGTTATTACAACCTTGATGGAAGCCTTTTATGACCAATAATGAGCAATAAATAAGGAACACAAAATGGAACACAAAGAATATAAGCAATAAATGTAGGTCATGGAATCAACAGAATATGTTTAGTTAGAGAGCAAAAAAAATGTTCATGTATATTCAATATTGTGTATAAGGTTTCCTACAAAACTACAAGGATCCCCTTTATATATGAGTGGGAATCCCACATAGAAAAAATGCTTTTATTACAAAGATATGGGGAAGGTACAGCCATTTAATGCCATGATACAGGCTTGGACTGGCCTAATAGACTTTGTTAGCTCTATTCACGTGTCATGGGAACCTCACGTCGATCCACAAAAGCCACTAAATTACATTGCCTTGAGGTCGCTCATTTCTTACACTACCTTGAAGTCGATCACTGAGAACCCTCAAAGTCGATCATTGGGAACCCTCGAGGTGCCTTGATGATAGTAAAATTGAACCGCTGATTTTTAGAGTATACAGATAGTCTCCGCATTTCCAAGAATAAAGTGATAGGAAATAGTTTTAAACTCCCACTTCTTAGGCATTATTATCAGGACATCATCCTATCAAATCATTAAATGCAAAAACTTAAAAGCCACACAGGGGTTGTTGTCGATACGACTATCGAGAAGCCTATGAACCGCTATTGGTTCATCCTTTCCACTGCCCTTATGGCCTCTATAAATACATCAATCGTTTAATGATTCACACTTTTACAACATCTTCAAGCTTTTAGAGCCAAGGCCATCCCCTCTCACGTTCTTCCTTCTTCCATTCTTTGTTCCTTACCTGCTTTCATAGAAAGGCCTTTCCACTATCATGGCCAGGACCTCTAAAATAGTTCCTCGAAAAGAGGATGCTGCCTCTTCGTCCCGAACATCCAAAGGAAAACACAAAGTGATACTTACCATTGAACAGTGTACTCCTTTCGAGTTCAATACGGTGAACGGATTTTCTGTCGAGAGACCCTCATCCACATCGGGCCGATGTGAACACATGTCCCGACAAATCAACGTTGTAACTGATGAACAAAAAGTTAGGGACGACTGTTGATGGGAGAGGATAGTGCTAGTTGAGATTCCCAGTTCCAACGACAGCATAACATATCACAAGGCTAGTTTTCTTCATATACATACATAACCATCCAATTTGGGCCCTGTTATATCTTAAAAATCCTTCTTCTCAGGTGATAGATCTGGTTATTCTTGATTTTTTCCATAAGGGCAAGAACAGGAAGAAAAAGGTTGCTGCTGAATCTCATTTGTCAAAGAAGCCTAAATCACGCAGGCCTCGAGATGCTACTAGGGTCTTGGTTTCGGCTTCTAAAGCAAGTCGCAATACTAGGGATGAATACGATGATGATGGTGAGTACCATTTGGTACAAAAGACGAGATCGGGCATGGATGCCCCATAGCTGACTGAATCGGGAATGGTCGATTCAACTCAAACTCATGTAATGGAGACCCTTAAGGAGGGTACGGATACGGTCCTCGAGGTCCCAGCTAAACGCAGTACAATCCCTTTTGAGGAACTCATTGCTGGTGACTCCGAAGGGCCTGGGCCCCGAACTATTCAGGGACAGGATCTGCCCTTCGGATATATCGATATCCAGGGTGGCCTTAATTCTAGTCCCCGATTCTCACCCAGGAAATTCAAGGATGCGTGTGACCTAAGTGTCACCAAAGTAGGGAGCCCTATCTATGTAGGAGATGTGCTTGAGAACTTCCTCGATGATATCAGTGAGGATATTGATCTCGACGCTCCCAATGCTATCGAGGAAGCGGGGAGGCTCCAGCAGTAGGTGATAGATTTTATGTATACTTTTCATCTCTCAAGTATTTTTCTTCATTTTTGTGACTCTTCTGTTTTGTTGTAGGCTAAGAAGACATATGAACATGCCTTCTTTAGGCTCCGATGTTCTTAACGTCAAAACCACACAAGAGGGGGGTGATTTGTGTGGTACCTAGTTTTCGCACTGGAAGAACCTAGATCTTCTAGATGTACTTACTATGACTATTTGCGGAATTAATATTGCATAAAAGAAAGAACACAAAGATTTTTACATGGAAAACACCTGGCTCAAAAGGTAAAAAAAACCACGACCTACTACTCATCAGGATTTTCCCAAACTTCCACTAAGATCACTGAGCCAAAAACAACATTTACAAAACTCTTGTAAACCTAAGGATTAAACTCTAATCCCAGTGTAGCACACAACCACAACTGTTGCGACACCTTCAAGTTAACTCTAACTTGAATACTCAAAGTACCTAATACAATTGCTTCTAGATAAAGTTGAAAGGTACAATATGAAAACACGATTGAACTAGAAATAAAGAAAGACACAATGGAATTGGTTATTCACTATGGTTCATGTAGCTTCAGATTTGCACACTTGACTCACACACAAATTGCTTGCAAAATCGCCTAGCTCTTTTGCTCTCAATTTAGTTTAACTTCTGCGTATGTGCAATCACCTGTAAAACAGAAAAATCATTATTATTTATAGAGTTAGTAATCAGAGTTTGTTTGAAACTTGAATTGTTGATACTTCATCAAATTCACGTCCTAAAAAAATTCAAACTCCAATCCTTATTCTTGATCCGGATGTAGTTCTCTTCACATATGGAGACTTCAACTCCTTATCCCATGCAGCATTTTCGATCAACTCAAAAGATATTGTTGCTGATCCTCGAGACTTATGTTCTTCACAGGCATCGCACATGTATAAGTATATTAACACTGTGTCTCACATGATGGACCTAGTCCATGACTGAGTTCATTTGTCAATCTTCAAAACATCATCTGAACTTGGGCCAACAAATTCCCTCTTTTTGATGATTCCAAACTCTGTGCTTTTATTGATCAGAGACCCTATGGAACTCAGCTTAATTATCACACTTTAATTTAACTTATCATTGAGGAAAAGGTTTAATCAGGTTATAAATATCACTTTATTTCAGAATACAAAGTAAAGAACAATATCTCTTCCCCCTTTTGGCATCATCAAAAAGTTACATATTATATAAATCCCAGACGTTAATTACTACTCATGGACACTGGGGAAACTGCAAGTTGAAACATGATTCAGTTAATGAATAATCAACTTCACAAACAATTTAACTATTAAGATCAGAAGTTTCATAGAACAAGATAAAACAAAGAACATTGTCATTGATTAGAAGGTGTTTCTACAATACAGACCACAAACAGAAAAACAAACATCCAACCATGAGAAAAAAACCAGAGAAAAGTCCCGAATCAGGGTCACTGAGAAGGTTTCTAAACTAGTTCTAGGGCTTGGAGGAAGTAGAGGGTTGGGATTGAAGAAGATTGAGAATTGTTTGGAGCATCCCTTCACTATTTTCCTTTTCCTTTGCTAGCTCAGCTTTGAGGCCATTTCTTTCACTTTCTAGTTCAGCATTGCGAGCCTGAAGCCTAGCAATTTATGCATCTTTTTTTCCACACTCTAGAACCAATGCCCTAACTTTGCTATTCACTAGAGTCTTCAAGGATGAACCAGGTTCAACTGGGGTTACATTTAGCAGATAGTCACAAGCCTACAGAGTTTTGATACCAAAGTGCTATTTGTTGGAGGCCATCTCGAACTTTTTCAATGGCACATTTAACTTGGCAAAGATAGTTGTCAGTATAAACCCATAAGGTGTGGCATGGGCCTTGGAGCCATTGATGACTCTATCCAGTAGCTTGACAATAAAAGCAGGCCAGTTAATCTACTTTTCTTTCACAAGACACTCTAGAAGGACCAGGTCCATATAATTTGTAGTATGCCTTCTCTTCTATCTGGGTACCAAACACTTGTTCACAAACTCAAAGAGCACCTTGTGCTCAGGCTTCATCTCACTCTTTTGCACAAACCTTGCCTCAGGCACTTCTTTAGCAGACTTGGTATCACAGAAGTTTCTGGTGATTTGGAGAGCAGAAGGGAGAGAATCTAGACAAGGCCACCTTTTCCTAGTATAATCATCATAGCCCTCCCAGGGTATGTCTAGAATTCTGCCCAATTTAGGTGCTTCAAACTACACCTCTACTCCCCTCACCACGTAGGTACCAACCCCATTCACCACTGTGGCATTTGACATAAACTCGATCAACTCTTTTCTTGCCAGCCTGCCATCCAGTTGAAGAACCATGTCCTTCTACCCCTATGCATCCAGGGAATTAA
Organism: Nicotiana glauca; assembly: GCA_026770625.1. NCBI lineage: Eukaryota > Viridiplantae > Streptophyta > Magnoliopsida > Solanales > Solanaceae > Nicotiana > Nicotiana glauca. The sequence goes on along the minus strand of MU779842.1, from coordinate 14,186 downwards.
CCAATCTTTTCAAGCCTGGCTCCTTCAGGACTTTCAGAATTCTTCCTTTCAAGATATTTCTCCTGCCAAAAAGGACAAATCTATCATGTTCTTTTTCAGATTCCTCTTCTTCTTCCTCTCTACTCCAAGCTTCTTCTTCTTCTTTAGGAACTTTCACTTGTTTTACTTTGACTGCAGACCTGGTTCTTTTTGCCAGGGAGGGTTTAGTAGATACAGGTTCTGAAGACTTCTTGGAAGAAGTCTTGGATCTTTTAGGTGTAGGAGTGGGAACCTCCTCGGTTGTACCTCTCTCCTGATGGACCAGTTCCATCTCCTCCTCCTCCTCATCTGCAGCCATAGAACTTTCCACAACTTTAGCTTTTTCCTTTTCCTTCTTGTTTTTCTTGCTTGCTTCTAAGGCATTCTGTAACTCAGCCGCACTTTGCTTTACCATGCTTCTACTAGCTATAACCTTTGGTACTGAAGGGAAAGTAGACTTAGTAGATGACACCTTGCTCTTCTTTGTTGGCTTAGAGGTGGTTGAAGCCTTTTGAGAAGAAGCTTTACACTTCTTGGGATCATAGCTTGCCCCAACCTTCTTCAGGATGTCAGCCAAGGTTTCTATGATAGATGAATGAGGTCCATCTTGTGGTTCACTCAAGTGTACAAGGCCTTCAGTAGCCTCCCCAGATTTACTTCCCCCAGGCTTGTTCCCACTCTCCTCTACCCCTTCACAAATCGCAAGAATTTTGTTTTGCTTTTTCTTTCTTCTTCTACTCGACTCACTCTCCTTTACATCTCTCACAGAACATACCAACACAAACCTATTGCCTACCTGCTCTACTACATCAGAAAAATAAAGCATGTATTTACCTCCCCAGGGGTTTCTTGAATTTTGTCAGATTTAGAAGACCCACGTTCTTCTCCATTACTTGTAGAAACAAATGCTTCAGACTCAAAACTCGAGTCAGATGATTCCTTTTCAGAGCTCTCTTTTTTCTGGCTGGCTCTCAATTTTTCATTTAGAGTTGTTCTTAGAGCACCAATAGCTACAGTTTTCCTGGCAAGCATTTTCTGCCGGTGAAATCGATGTTTTAGGTTGTCGCTAGGGGGTGAAAATGACGATGTGTTAGGAGATACTAGTGGGGGAGTTGATGGATCTTCTTGAGGATTAGTCATGGTGAAGAATTTCTAGAGAATTTTGGGGATTTTGGAGATTTTTAGAGAGAGGGATCATGATCAGAGGTTTAGAGCTTAATGACAGTTAAGGACTAAAGTAGGAGTATGTGGAGTGTATTTAAAATAGTGTATTATTAGGTGCAGTAACAACAGGATTTTTGCAGTGGTCAGTGAGGAATCTAATCCCGTTAAGACTCCGGTCTTTAAGTAATAAATGGGCAACGCTAGTTTTTAGGAAGTAGTCCCGTTTTCTTTAGAATTCTAGGAGAATGAAACTGGTTTAATGCTCAACGCTTATATTTTTAGGAGTTTGGTTAGAATAGGACTTCTGCTCATAATTGGAAAATTTATTTTTGTAATTGTGCAAAGTATAGAAACATACCTGACCTTTTTTCATGAGCATATACTGATGAACCGGGTTCTTCAAGTAGAACTTCTCTTGATTATGCCTCAGATATCAAAATAGAAAAAAACTTTGAAATAGATCAATGAATTAATATAAACATACGTCACAGGAGTATATTGATTAGAGTATGAGACTGAGTAAAATTAGTGTAGATATTTACATAAAGTTAGAACTTCTAACCAAAAAAATATATTTTTTTCATTGCATTCTGAACTTGTTCCTTTTTAAGTGATATTAATCATAACTAATTCCCACCTGTTCCTTTCAAAGTTTTCCCTATTCGGTGCTTTGGTGAAGATGTCAGCTATTTGTTAATCGGTAGCACATAATTCTATTAAGATTAATCCTTTCTCATAATTATCTCTCAAGAAGTGGTGTCTAAAATATACGTGCTTGGTCCTTTTATGATGAACAGGGTTCTTTATCATACATATAGCACTAGTGTTATCACAAAATATTGGTATGCATCCCACTTCAATTCCAAAATCTACCAATTGTTGTTTAATCCATAGTAATTGAGCACAACAGGAAGCTGCAGCCACATACTCAACATCAGCAGTAGATAGGGCTATCGAATTTTGCTTCTTGGTAGCCCATGATACAAGACATGAACCAAGGAAGTGTGCCATACCTAAGATGCTTTTTCTATCCACTAGGAAACCTGAATAGTCAGCATCAACATATCCTACTAGTTTGAAATTACTACCTTTAGGTACCAAAGACACAATTCAGTAGTGCCTTTCAGATATCTCATTATCCTCTTGACAACAGCCAAGTGAGACTATTTTGGATTTGCCTAAAAACAAGCACATAGCCCTACACTAAAAATAATATTATGTCTACTGGCAGTAAGATGATAGAGTGAACCAATCATACCCCTATACAACTTCTGATCAAATGATGAACCAGGTTCATCAATATCTAATTTAGTGGTAGTTGCAATAGGTTGTGAGCACGTGATTTTTGCCCCAAGCAAATTATTCCAAAAATATATGCAAAAATAATTTTTGTGTGGAAACTTATTGATAATTGTGCGGAAATACCATGATTTGTTTTTGTTTTTGGAAAATAAAGCAAAGAAAATTAAAACAAAATGCCATTTTTTGCATTATTTAGAAAATACCAAAAATAGAAATTAATTACTCTTTAATTTTAGAAAAATTAGAAAATTAAAAGAAAAATACAAAGAAATAATAAATACAGGAGTAATACAAAAATACAGAAAAGAAAATAAATAAAAAATATATAATACAAAAAATATTAAGAAAATAAAGCGATTTTATGATCCGAACTACGTTTTGACTTGATCCCGAAAGGGTACGTAGGCAGCCTCACTGAGGTTCAGTCATAACAGAAAGAAGGTTCAAGGTTCCCCAAAGATTGAAACTGGGGCAGAAGTTATGATCATTGTGGAAGATATGATTCCGGAAGTTGTAATCTTTGAAACCCAAGTTGGAAATTTTGAGCCTTTATACCTTTCTTTCTAAAACCCATCCAAAAGCCACATTACGGTCCAAAGAAAGACCTTCTGATTAATTACAAGAAATGACAGTACAAGTAGGTGAAGAAAAGAGATGTTATGGACAACATTCAGGTACCGGAAGATGGAAAAATAAAAATAAGAGAGTCTTATTGGTGAAAACCCTCACGGGCACCATAAGGCGATGTGAGGTGAGAGAATTAAAATGAGAGAGTCTTATTGGTGAAATCCCTCATGGGCACCGTAAGGCGATGTAAGTTG
>MU779837.1:0-15163 GCA_026770625.1 Nicotiana glauca | reverse complement strand
GTGATCGTTGGAGTCATTAATAAATGCAAACATATGTGATTTCAGCTGATTAGAGGGTCCATATCGAGGTTTGGCTCGGAAATCTGTTGTTGTATTAGTCAACAAGGAAGTGGCTTCATGAATGGTTGATCTGAGAAATTGATACAGTTTATTGCGTGTTTCATTATTCGTTGGCAGTATATGAAAGTTCTAGAATAAGACCTTTGTTGATAAGAGGTTTTTCCACCGTTATTCGGGTGTGGTAGGCAACTATTGTGAATAGAGACTATCGTTTCGAGTGTTGGATTATGTGGTTTGTTGCATGGGCTCACCTGAGGTTGCAAGTATGGGTTATTACAGTGGGTTCGAGTTTATTTTGAGTATAAATGTGAAGTTCTAATCTTGTGTATGGGTTCGGAAGTGCAATGTGGTTCTACGGTCTATGGTCTAAATGAACTATGAAATTTTAGTTGTGTTGTATTATCGGATCTATGTAAGATAGGGTGACGTGGGATCACCCCAGGTATATGTTTGGTAAGGTCATTCAGATATTGGTTGGCTTCTAGTACACCTCTGGGTACGCTCGAGGACGAGTGTTTATTTAAGTTGGGGAGGATGTTACGACCCGACCCGTCGTCTCATGTATCTCCGCCCCGTTTTCCCCGTTTTATGCTTCTATATGTTTCATTATATATGTTTGGTGAATTTGAAGTAATTCGGATAGAGTTTGGTTGGAAATGAGATAATTAGTCTCCTTAATAGAAGGCTAGTTTGGAAAAGTCAACCGGATGTTGACTTATGAGTTAGAGGGCTCGGAATGGATTTCTGATGATTCGACTAGTTTCGGGTGATGATTTGTGACTTAGGAGTGCGATCAGAATTGAATTTGGAGGTCCGGTGTAGAATTAGGCTTGAATTGGCTAAGTTTGAATTTTGGCGGATTCCGGTTGATAGGTGAGATTTTGATCCGAGGGTTGGAATGGAATTCTGAGAGTTGCAGTAGCTTCATTAGGTGATTTTGGATATGTCTGCAAATTTTCAGGTTATTCGGACATCGTTTGGTCGGATTTTTGATCAAATGCAAGTTTCGGAAGTGTTAGTTTGACTTAGGCTTGAATCCGTGGTAGTTTGACGAAACTGATGTTAACGATAGTGTTTTTATGGCTCGAGCAAGTTTGAAGGAAGTATTAGAACGTATCTGTGCTTTTGGTTGAGGTCCCGAGGGCCTTAGGGTGATTTCAGATGGCTAACGGGGATTTTTGAGTTGAAAAATTCAGCAGAAAAATTGCAGAGAATTTTTGTTATATGCGATCGCATAGGCATCATTGCGATCACATAGAAGGTTTGGCAGGGGGATCAGATTTTCTCTATGAGATCGCATAAAAGGCTGTGCGATCGCATAGGCTTGGGAGGATTGGTCAGTGCGTTCGCGTGAGTAATAGTGCGATCGCATAGGAGGAATTTTGGGAAGATGAAATTTGTGCTATGCGATCACAATGGTAGTGATGTGATCGCATAGGGTTAAAAATACCTGGGCAGAATGCTTTTAAGGGTTATTTCATCCGCGACCCATTTATTATTTTCACCATTTTTACTCCGCCAAGAGAGCTTTTTGGTCGATTTGAAGAGTGTTTTCGATGGGTATTGATTGAAGGTAAGTCTCTTGACTTAGAAACATCATTTTATTGAAGAATCAACACTTAAATTCATGAAAGTGGGTTGAAATTGTGAAGAACTAGGGCTTGGTTTTGAAAAAAATGAATTTTTGGGATTTGAAAGGCCATTTGAGTTCCGATTTTGGTAAACTTTATATGTACGGACTCGTGGCGAGTCGAGGAATCCGTTGATCTGACTTTCGTAATTTTTCGAGAAGTGGGCCCGGGGCTCGGGTTTTGCCAACTTCGTGATTTTTAGTATTTTTCGAGTAATTTCGATTGGGTTATGTTTCTTTAGCATATAGTAATGTATTCGTTGTGGTTTTGACTAGATTCGACATGCGAGGAGGCGGATTCGAGAGGAAAAGGCATGGCGGACTAGTTTTGTGGCCGGCTTGAGGTGAGTAATAGATGTAGATGATGACCTGAGGGTTTGAAACCCCGGTATATCACACTGTGACGCTATATTGAGGCGAGACACTACTCTACGATGAGTGCGGGGTCGTTTGTGATTGGAGGACTATGGCTTAGGCCGTCCGAGTGATGGTCATAATGTGCATTGACTAGAAATTGATTGGTAAACATCATACTTGGATTGCTATGAGCATATTTGGGCTGTGTGCCGATTATTTGGATCCCTTAGTGATTATTATCACTGCTTCCATGATGCTTAGTATGTTTTCATGATATCAGTCCTGAGTTAAACACTGTTTGAAATGATTAGTAAATTTCTAAGGTTTTAGATCACTTAAATTATAATACCTATTAAATGGAACTGAAAATGGTAAACTTGACTGTGCCCGTGTGGTTTGCATGCATATATAACTGGACTGATTGTGGACCGGGCTGCACGCCACAGCGAATGCTACGATGATATTGTGCTTGGGCTGTAGGAGCCCCTCCGGAGTCTGTACATACCCCCAGTGAGCGCGAGTACCCAAATGGATCGGGCTGTACGCCGCAGCGGTCATGTGCATTGCATTGCATTCATACATCTGTACCTGCCTGTGTTATCTATCATTAATTGTTGTTATTACACTGTTAAATGTGTAGGAGTATTGGTTATATCTTTGCATTGTGGTATTTTGGGTTTTCTTACTTTCATCCATTATATATGTCTATCACCACTGAGTTGGAAGTACTCATCTTACTCCCTGCACCATGTGTGCAGATCCAGGTATCCCGAGAGTTTAGCTGAGCTTTTGCTAATTTCAAAGTTTGTCCGGAGTTGTCGAGGTAGCTGCCTGACGTCCGCAGGACTCGACTCCTCCCTTATCTCTTTTATTATCTTTCCGCTGTTTTGAGATATTGTTTTATTTGGAGTTTTGTCACACCGTATTGTTAGAGGCTCTAGACTCATGACCCCCAGGTCTTTGGGAGTATATTCCGTGTTATCATGATGATCAGCTTAATCTTTTAGCTTCATTGTTGTTAATGATATTTAAATAACTGGTTTTGAGTTTTATGCTCGGGTTGAGAGTGTAAATGGTCGGGCTTGTCTAGCAGTTGTGTTGGGCGCTATCACGACCTGGATTGGGGTCGTGACAGTCTTGAGCTGTTGTTGAAAAAGAATGCTCAGTGTATAGAGAAGGAATATGTTTGTTTGTATTGGAATTAGATCATATCCTGCAGTGTCAGAGTGCTAATAAGGCACGAGTGGTTTTGTTTGTTAAGTTAGGTAATTTGCAGTTTGAATAAGAGTGAATGTCTCTCGAGAATGGATTTATTGTGTTCAAGATTCTACATGTAAAAGTCAGGTATCTCAAGGCTGTGTATGTGGTCAGAGACCGTGTTTTCGTCAGAAAATGTTGAGGCTTATGGTATTTTTCTGTCAATTATGGGATCCTATGTATCGGTATCTGGAAGGTAATGGTAACGAATTCAGATTTGCAGGAAGTTCTTCAAGTAGAGTAGTCTGGAGTGTGGTATTTCTAGGAATAGCTGAGAGAGTATTCAGTGGCCTATGGGTGTTAGATAGTGTGGTCTTATGTTTGAGTCTCGTGTGGTAAGCCTGGGCTGAGGTTTTGTGGTGCTACAGAAAGGAGGAATATCAAGTTGATGATGAATCAGAGGGGAAGTTTGATAAATAGAATAGGTTGATAGTAGACTGAGTCGGTATGGTAAGGGTATGATTAATTCTTCGTATGTATGCAAGGTAGTGAGCCCTTACAGGTATTGTGCAGCGAAGCTCTTGAGTTCTGACAACTTGCTTAGCTTGGTTTGGATAGCAGGATTCGGTCCTGGCAGTTTAGCTTGTGCAAATGGAACTGGGAGAGAGTTCTTGTTAGTTTTACCGTGGTTTGGAGATGTATATATTTTCTTGGGGTATGCGAAGCATGGAGCGTGTAATGATTCTTCTTCTAGATGGGATTGATGGAAGATCTATTTTCTTGGGGTATGCGAAGCATGGAGCATGTAATGATTCTTCTTCTAGATGGGATTGATGGAAGATCTTGGTTAAATGAGTTACAGTTCAGTTCTGAAAAGAAGTTCATCAAAATTCTTAGGCAACGGGTAGCCTCAGGTAATCAAGGAAATGGTACTGCTGAATAGGAGTGATTTGAGGAGAGTATATGTCTCGGAAGAAGGGTAATGTGATTAGACTGATGATACTATGATAGTATTGCGGTGCTTTCTGGCTAGATCGACTGCTGATATTTGAGTGTGTTTGATGGCACAGGGGAGTTTTAGAATATCTTTCGTGGAATGATTGTGTACTTGAGGTGTAATATGTATTCATACTGTGGAATTTGGGGATTAGGTACAGTGATTCGTGTGCTATATGGAGTTGGAGATTGGGAGTTCTCAGGTACAGACTATGTAGTGGTTGTGGATCGTGTGTATTGGTACCATTAGCGGCTATTGGGATTTGGAGGCCCGAGTGGATCTTTCTTTGCTTGGTATATTAGATTTTGGATATGATATTGGAGTGTAGACTGTTTGTCTCAGTGTTAGGTTATTCTAGACTATTGTGCTATGGGCTATGTCGGAAAATGCCACAGGTTGTGTGGCGAGGTGCATCAAATTATATTCTAGCACAGTGGTTTGTATTCCGAAGACCAGCGGACGGCTGGGGAGGATTGCTTTTCTTAATTGGGCCTTCGTGATGGATGTCAGTGCAGAGGTTTCTACCATTGATTCAGTTCCGGTATTGAGGGACTTTTTCGGATGCATTTCTTGTGGCCGGGCATGTCTCCGGGTGAGATTGTGGATTGCGGTATTTATTTGGTGTCAGGCACCGTATCGTATGGCTCCGGTAGGAGTTATAGTAGTGGAAGGAGCAACTTTAGGCTTCTTGATATTGAGTTCGTTAGCAGGCCGAGGTGGCTACGTATTTAGCTTGAGTTAGCTTGGTTGGCCCCGAGTTGTATTGTTGAGGGATAGGTTAATTCGATTGTTGTTGAGCTTGTTGGTGATTTGGGGAGAATCTATGAGTTGCTTTCTGTGCTGTGAGACACTATGATTTGTTGGATATGGACACATGTGGTGTGGTTCTATTGAGGATTTATAAAGAGAGTCGAGCGGGAAGAGTAATTGAGTGTTGCTCGGTAAATAGAGTATTGGTTATGACCTATCAGGTTGCGTGTCGTATGTTATTTATTTCATCGTGGGTGTAATGAATTGCTTTGGTTTCAGACATCAAATTATGCGTGGCTGTCTATTTTGAGCATGGCAACTTGAGGTGTTTCATTTGTAACAGTGTTTGGGTAGGATCGCACATTGTGGCGAGGCCACACGGGGGTATGACCCTTCAGGGTAAATTCAGGTATTTTATTTCCATGATGTGAGACGGGGTTTCAGCCTTGTGTTTTAATGGTACTGATGTTCTTGAGGTACAACTCTTTCGTTTGAGTCATTTGTCATGATTTGAGTATGTTCAGACCGTCCCTCATTGGTACGTGTATTATGCAAGTTATGGCTTAGGCCTGTGTTGAGGTGTCATATCACCAGAGTGGTGTGTTGGATTTGAGGTGATCGTTGGAGTCATTAATGAATACCGACAGATTTGATTTTAGCTTGTTGGAAGGATAATATCGAGGTTCGGTTCAGAAGTCTGCTGTGGTATTAGTCAAAAGGGAAGTGGCTTCATGAATGGTTGATCTGAGAAATGTTTACGGTTTGCTGCATGTTTCATTTATCGTTGGCAGTATATGAAAGTGTTGGAATGAGACTTTAGCTAAATAAGAGGTTTTCTCTCGGTATTTGGTTGTTGTGGGTAACTACCGTGAATAGAAGTTATCGTTTTGAGTGCTTGGATTATGTGGTATATCATATGATTTCACTTGAGGTTGCAAGTATGGGTTAGTACAGCTGGTTCGGGACTATTCAAAGTATAGGTGTGAGGTTGTGATCGTATTGATGGTTTTAGAAGTGAAAAGGTAGTTCTATGGTTTATGGGCTAGACTGGATTAGGTAATTTCAGCTATGTTGTGTTGTCAGACCTATGTGCGATAGGGTGACGTGGGATCACCCCGGGTATATGCTTGGTTAGGTCATTCAGCTCTGGGTAAGCTCGAGGACGAGCGTTTGTTTAAGTTGGGAGGATGTGATGACCCGACCCATCGTCTCATGTGTTACTACTTCATTTTCCCCATTTTATGCTTCTTCATGTTTCATTATCAGTATTTGGTGTGTTAGAGTTGATCTGGATTAGTTTTGGTAGGAAATGAGACACTTAGTCTCTTTAAGGAAGGCTTGGTTTGGAAAAGTCAACCGGGTGTTGACTTATGAGTTAGAGGGCTCGGACGGGATTTTCCGTGATTTGGTTAGCTTCGGGAAGTGATTTGTGACTTAGAAGTGCGATCAGAATTGATTTTGGAGTTCCGGTGTGGAATTAGGCTTGAATTGGCGAAGTTAGTATTTTGGCGAATTCCGGTTGGTAGGTGAGATTTCGATCCGGAATTCGGAATCGAATTCCGAGAGTTGCAATAGTCTGTTAGGTGATTTTGGATGTGTATGCAAAATTGCAGGTCATTCGGAGGTGTTTTGGTCGGGTTTTTGATTGAATGCGTGTTTCGGAAGTTTTTAAAGAACTTAGGCTTGAATCCGATGAGAATTTATGATTTTAGTGTTTTTTGATGGGTGTGATGATTGGAACCAGTTTGGCTAATGTTTTAAGACATGTTGTGCTTTTAGTTGAGGTCCCGGGGGCCTCAGGGTGATTTCGGAGGGTCAATCAGACCATTTTTGGCCTTAAAGATTGTAGGTTCAGCTATTTATGTTGCAGGAGAAAGTTACTCTTTGCGTTCGCATCATCATGGGTGCGTTCGCGTAGTTCTGGGAATGGAAGGATCGCGATCACGATGGAGCTTCCGCGATCGCTTAGAAGGAAGTAGGGCTCTGAGTATTTGTTCATTGCGTTCGCGGTTATTGGTACGCGTTCGCGTAGTTGAAACCTCTGAAGCTTTGCGTTCGCGGGCTAGGCACCGCGTTCGCATAGGGATAATTCATGGTCAACATTTTTTGGTCATCGCGAACACGGGGATGTTGACCGCGTTCGCGTAGAGTAAAATGCACCTGGGCAGAATGGGGTTTTATATTATTTCATCTGCGATTTTGGGTCATTTTCCTCCATGGTTGATCATTTTGAGAGCTTCTTGGTGGAGATTAAAGAGGGATTCAAGGGGACTCGATTGGATGTAAGATTTTCTAACTTAAAACACGATTATATTGTGCAATTGGTCTAGAAATTCATGGATATTAAGCCTAAAATTGATGAACTAGGGCTTGAGTTTTTGATATTTCAAATTGGGATTTGATAGGTCATTTGAGCTCGGATTTGGGAGTTCTTGGTATGCATGGACTCGTGGCAAGACGAGGAATCCGGTAATATGAGTTTTGTAATTTTTTGAGAAGTGGGCCCGGGGCTCGGGTTTTACTAGTTTCGAGGTTCTTGATATTTTTCAATTGTTTTCGATTGTGTATTATTCCCTTAGCATATTGTGATGTATTCGCTCTAATTTTGGTTAGATACGACGCGCGTGGAGGCCAGTTTGAGGGGAAAAGGCATCGTGGGCTAGAGATTTCACCGGTTCGAGGTGAGTAATACTTGTAAATGATATCCTGAGGGTTTGAAACCCCGGATTTGCACATCATAGAGCAGTATTTTGGTGACTTGCACGCCGAAAATGAGCGTGGGGTAGAGCACCGTTGGGGATTGTGACTTGGTCCGTCCCGGTTGTTGATTTTTACCGCTTATTTGGCTGAAACTACTTGTCATCATCATAATTTGTGGCTGATTGCCATGTTTGGGCTTCGTGCCAACTATGTGAATCCTTCAGGGATTGACATCACTGTTTTCGCATTACTTTGTGTATTATTTGATCTCGGTCCAGGGTTTTAATACTGTTTTGCAAACTCAGCTATTTTTCTAAGATTTCAAAACTTAAACAATATTTTATTGACGGTTTGAGCTGATAACTATGATTTTTATAGTGCCCATATGGCTTATGTGCATTTCTGGACTGAGCATGGAAGGGCTGTGTGCCGTAGCAGTGTTATAGTGATTTTTGGATATCTGGGTGGCTCGGGATGCACGCCGCAGTGGTGTTACATTGATATTGTGTTTGGACTGTAGGAGCCCCTCCGGAGTCTGAACCCCCACAATGAGCGCGGGTACCTAAATGGATCGGGCTGCGCGGCGCAGCGATCATATGCATTGCATTGCATTCATGCATTGGTTCCTGTTTGTACTACGTGTCATGACATTCAGCACTCTCATTTCATTGGCATCCATGCTACTTCTTGCACTGTTTACCAGATAACCTGGTGTTAATTGTTAGTGGAGTGCTGTGCCCGAGGGGCTGACTTATGTGCTGATTTGCACTATCCGTCTTCGCTTTCATTTGCTTAACTGTTGGAAAAAATATTTTCAAAGGAAGTTTTAACTGAGCCCAGATATTTTCTAAAGTATTTTCACGATTTTACTATTTTCTCAAAGATTTGCACTGCCCTGTATAGCATGATGGAGTGCTTTATGTGTTTTCTTACCGCTCAGTTATTATTTACTTTTATTGCTCACTAAGTTGGAGTACTCACTTTACTCCCTGCACCTCGTGTGCAGTTGCAGGTATTGTTCACCCGGTAGAGGGTTATTAGCTCATTAAAGGCATTACTATGGTAGCTGAGCAAGGTGACCGCCCGCATTTGCGGTACCGAGTTTCTTCCTCTTGATTTCTAGATTTTATTCTGTGCATTACAGACTTTGTAGTTGTATTAAAAATCCTTCTAGATGCTCGTGACTTGTGACACCCCGGTCGGGTTATGTTGGGTTGTAAATATTTAGTATTATTGACATTAAGTTGTATTTATCTAAACATTTATGTTTAATAATTTTGAATGAGACGTTGTTGTTATTCTGTTGGCTGGCCTTGTCTTCACGAGAGGCGCCATCACGACCGGGTTGAGAATCGAGTCGTAACATACATATTTCAAAACACGATGTTACTATTGCTTGTTTTATGAATTATGGACGTGATTGGAATTTGGAAACAATTATAAAGTGTTACAATAAACTCACTTCGTTCACTTTTACTTGGCATGTTTAAAATCTGGAATTCAGGTTGATTAGACATCTAATTGACCACTGTAAAAGGCTGCCATTACTAAGATAAATACACATCAACTCTCTTGCCTTCATCACAACTTCAAACCGTCAAAACTCTTCTTAAATTTCACTTGCCCTCTTCTCCAAAATTCCCAAATTCTCTCAAGAAATCAACGATAATTTTTAACCCACAAACCCTGGAACGCATCTACTACCATCTCCCTCAAATTCATCCTCAAAAACTCCACCCAGTGCATCTCCAAAACCTAGACTACGAAGGGTAAAAATACTTGCTAGAAAGACTGTAGCATCTGGTGCTCTGAGGAAGGCTTTAAATGAAAGGTTGAAATCAAGCCAAGTGAAAGCAAACAAAGCTCAAAAATCCGACTCCAACTCTGAGTCTGAATCCTATCAATATGCTACTAAGGGGGAAGGACATGAGTTTTCTGACTCTGAAAAGGCTCAAGAATCTCCTTCCAAGTTAAGTTCATCTATAATTGAAAACCCAGAGACTAGGTTTGTTCTAGTTGGACCAATTAGGGATGTTGAGTTGACTGAGATACGTAGGAGTGGAGGTAAAAAGAATTTAGAAAACGAAAAAGAGAGAGAAGATGTGGTGAAGAGAGGGAAATTGGGAAAAAAGTACTGCCTGCTATTTGTGGTGTTGAACATGAAAGGGTAGAAGAGAGTGGCATGAAGGCAAGGGGAAGTGGTTCTAAGGAAGTTGCTGAAGGATTGGTTCACTTGAGCACACAAAGAGTTAAACCTGTTTCATCTACTAAAGAGACTCTAGCAGAATTGCTCAAGAAGGTTGGGGCATGCTATGACCCAAAGAAACGCAGAACTCCCACATCAAAAACCCCCAATGTTCCTAAGCCTTCCAAGAAAAGAAAAGCTTCATCCCCAACACCTGCCGCCTCTTCATTGCCAAAGGGTAGAGCCACAAGAAGTAGGATGAAACAGAGTAAAGTTGAGTTACAAAAGGCTTTGGCTGCATGTAAGAAAAAGAAAATGGATAAAGGAAAGGGAAAAATTGCAGAATCCTCAGAGGCTGTTGAGGAAGAGGAGATGGAACTGGTCCATCATGAAAGTGGTACATCAGTGGAGGTTCCTACCCCCAAGTCCAAAAAGCCCAAGACTTCCTCCAAGAAGTCTTCCTTTGTATCTGAAGCTGTTGAACCTTCACTGCCAAGAGGACAAGATCTGCAGTGAAAAACAAACAATCAAGAATTTTTGATAATGAAGACTGGAGTGGAGAAGAAGAAGAAAATGACTTTGAGAAGGAACATGACAGTTTTCCATGTTTGGCAGAAGAAAAATCTTGAAGGGTAGACTATTGAAGGACCTAGTGGAACCAGGAATGATGAGGTTGGTGGATGCTTTAGTTGCTCAGGGGTGGAAGGACATGGTCCTTCAGATGGATGGTAGGCTAGCTATGAATGAGTTGATTGAATTTATGGCAAATGTTATGGTCAAGGAAGGTATTGTTAAAAGCCTGGTGAAATGAGTCCAAGTGCAGTTTGATGCACAGAAACTCGGAGAGATCCTGGAAATACCCTCTGAAGGGTTTGATGATTATACAAGGCAAAGGTGGCCCTTCCTGGACTCCCTCTCTACTGCCCTTGAAATCACCAAGAGGTTTTGTGATTCAGAAGAAGTGAATAAATCCAGGGTTATGCAGAAAAATGAAACGAGGCTCGAGCACAAGGTTGTGTTTGAATTTGTCAACAAGTGCTTATTGCCCAGACAGGAGAGAAGGCACACTGCTAGGTACATGAATCTGGTCCTTATGGAGTGCCTGGAGAGAGGAAAGAAAATCAATTGGCATGCTTTTATTATCAAGTTGCTAGACAGGGTCATAAATTACTCCAAGGCTCATGCTACTCCATATGGCTTTATTCTAACCACAGTTTTGAACATGCTGAATGTGCATCTAAAGAAATGGGAAATGGTTTTGAGCAAGGAACACTTTGGCATCAATACTCTGCTTGCTTGTGACTATCCAGTCAATGCCATCCCAAATGAAAATGGTTCATCCCAGAAGACATCCATCAACAGGAAGATTAGGAGTCTGGTTCAGGAATGTGCAGCCAAGGATGCTGAAATAGATAGGCTCACGACACGTGTGGTTGAAGTGGAAGCTGAGAGGGATGCTCTCAGATCTGAGCTTGCCAAAGAAAAGGATAATAATGATGGAATTATTCAGAACATGTTGAATCTTCTCCAGACCCAATCCCAACCCTCTAGTTCCTCCAAGCCTTAGGACTCATAGATCATGTTTTTCTGAACTTGTTTAGTACCCCCAGTGACCCAGATTAGGGATTTTTCTATCTTTCTATTTTTACTCATGGTTTGAACATTTTTCTTTCTTTTTGTGGATTGTAGGTGACAACATATCTCTATCAATGATAACTGCTGTTCTGCTCTTGTTCAGTGATTAATTTGTCCTTTATAGTTTAAATATGTTTGTTTAATTACTAATAATTGCATCATGATTGCACTTGCAGTTGTCCCAATGACCATGAATACTTATTAAAATTTGAAAATCATACTTTGTATGCAACTTTTCGATGATGCCAAAAGGGGGAAGAGACATTTTGCTTTACACATTCTAAAACAAGTGATGTTTATAACCTAATTAACTTGGTCCTTGATGATAAGTGAATTTTCTAAGTTTAGTATTGATGGTTAAGCTGAGTTCTTACAGGTTCCAAATCAGTAAAAAACACAGAGTTTGTCATTATAAAAAATGAGTAATTTGTTGGCCCAAGAACATGTGAAGTTTTGAAGAATGACAAAAGAACTCAGTCATGGACCAGGTCCATCTTGTGAAGCACAGTCATGATCAACCTATACATGTGATATGCACGTGAAAGAGATAAGTCCTACTGATCAAGAATCAATATCTCCCGATCTGATCGAAAAGGTTGCATATTAGATAAGGAGAGAAAGTCTCCTTATATGAAGAGAACACAAACCAGTATAAAGATAGTGTTAGAGTTTGATATCATCATGAACTCTTTTGCGATAGAAGAGCAGCAATCGAGTCCCAATCAAACTCTGATTACTAATCTATTAAATAACAATGATTGTTCTCTTTTACAGGTATTGCACATACGCAGAAGTTAAACTAAATTGTGATAAAAAGATCAAGGCAATTTTGCAAGCAATTTATGTGAGATTTGAGCGTGCACTCCTGAAGCTACTTGAACGAGATAGAAGAACCAGTTCCATTGTGTCTATCTTTTATTCTAGTTCAATTGTCGTAGGTGTTTTATAATTGTACCTTTCAACTTTCATATAAGCAATTGTATTAGGTACCTAGAGTTTTCAAGTTAGAGTTAACTTGAAGTTGTCGTAGCAGTTGAGGTTGTGTGCCACAACGGGATTAGAGTTAATCCTTAGGTTTACAAAGAATTTTGTAAATGCTGTTTTGGCTCAGTACTTTTAGTGGAAGTTTGGGAAAATCCTACTGAGTAGGTCGTGATTTTTTTACCTTTTGAGCCAGCTGTTTTCCAGGTAAAAATCTCTGTGTTCTTTAATTTCAGTATTTATTATTCCGCAAATAGTAGTAGTTGGAACCAAGTTCTTCTAGGGAGTAGTTAAGCAAAAATTGGGTACCACACAAATCACCCCTTTTGTGTGGAATTGACACTTAAATGACTCCTACTTTTGTAATGATGTATATCAACCATACGTAGGAGGGGCAACGTGCAGGTTTTTGTCAAAAATGGGTAATGAGAAAACGGATAAATTATCCGATCCGACCTATATTTAACCTCCAATATCTGAATAGTCCGTTCTGACTGCCCGTCTTCTGAGGATGGAATGTTATGCTCAACTGTACCTGGGTGCCTAATTCCTGCTGAACAGCTTTCCAGAAATGCAGGGTAAACTGCGTACCTCGGTCCGAAATTATAGATACCAGCACCATCCAGGCGAACAATCTCCCGGATATAAACCTCTGCTAACCTCTCGAATGAATAGGTGACTGCCACATGAATGAAATGCACTGACTTGGTCAGCCTATCAACAATAACCCAAACTGCGTCGAACTTCTTCTGAGTCAACGGAAGTCCGGTACCGAAGTCCATAGTGATCCGCTCCCACTTCCACTCGGGAAGCTCAATCCTCTGAAATAAACCACCAGGCCTCTGATGCTTATACTTAACCTGCTGACAATTCAAACACCGTGCTACATATGCCACAATATCCTTCTTCATTCTACTCCACCAATAATGTTGTTGCAAATCTTGATACATCTTCGTGGCGCCTGGATGAATAGAATACCGGGAACTGTGGGCCTCCTCTAGAATCAACTCTCGAAGCCCACCCATATTTTTTACACAAATTTGCCCTTGCAATATCAAAACTCCATCAGTATCCAATGTAACCTGCTTGGGACCCCCTCGCTGCACCGTGTCTCTAAGGACACACAAATAGGGATCATCAAACTGCCGATCACCGATGCGCTCCAATAATGAAGAATGAGCAACCGTGCAAGCTAACACACGACTGGGCTCAGAAACATCCTGTCTCACAAACCGATTGGCAAGCTTGAACATCCAAAGCAAGCGGCCTCTGACTGACCGGAGTATAAGAAAGACTGCCTATACTGGCTGACTTCCTACTCAAGGCATCGGTCACCACATCGGCCTTTCTCGGGTGATATAAAATAGTGATGTCATAATCTTTCAACAACTCCAACCACCTTCTCTGCCTCAAATTCAACTCTTTTTTCTTAAACAAGTACTGAAGACTCTTGTGATCAGTGAGCACCTCACATGCCACGCCATATAAATAGTGCCTCCAGATCTTCAATGCGTGACCAGTAGCTGCCAACTCCAAATCATGTACTGGATAGTTCTTCTCGTGAATCTTTAACTGCCTCGAAGCATAGGCAATAACCTTGGCATCCTGCATTAACACTGCACCAAGCCCAATATGAGAAGCATCACAATAGACTGTGTAAAGCCCTGAACTTGTGGGCAAAACCAATACCGGTGCAGTAGTCAGAGCTGTCTTGAGCCTCTGGAAGCTCGCCTCACACTCATATGACCAACTGAACTGGGCACCCTTCTGGGTCAACCTGGTCATCGGGGCTGCGATAGATGAGAACCCCTCCACGAACCGACGATAGTAGCCTGCCAACCCAAAGAAACTCCGAATCTCTGTTGCTGATGTGGGTCTAGGCCAGTTCTTGACTGCCTCAATCTTCTTTGGATAGACCTGAATACCCTCTGCGGATACAATACGACCCAGAAATGGAACTAAACTCAACCAGAACTCACACTTCTAAAACTTAGCATATAACTAACTATCCTTCAGAGTCTGAAGAAACATTCTGAGATGATGCTCATGTTCCTCCTGGCTGTGGGAGTATATCAATATGTCATCAATGAAGACTATCACGAACAAGTCTAAATAAGGACTGAACACTCGGTTCATCAGGTCCATAAAAGCTGCTGGGGCATTTGTCAACCCAGACATGACCAAGAACTCATAATGTCCGTACCGAGTGCCGGAAGCTCTCTTAGGAACATTGGATGCCCTAATCTTCAACTGATGGTAGACATATCTCAAGTCAATCTTCAAAAATACCTTGGCACCCTGAAGCTGATCAAATAAATCATCAATCCTCGGCAGTGGATACTTATTCTTTATTGTAACCTTGTTTAATTGTCGGTAATCAATGCACATTCTCATCGAACTATCCTTCTTCTTTACAAAGAACACCGGCGTGCCCCATGGAGACATACTGGGTCTAATGAAACCCTTCTCAAGCAAGTCTTGCAACTGGTCCTTCAACTCCTTCAACTCTGGCGGGGCCATTCGATATGGCGGAATAGAAATGGGCTGGGTGCCTGGAGCCAAACCAATGCAAAAATCAATATCCCTGTCTGGTGGCTGTCACGCCCCAAAATTCGAGGAACATGACCGGCGCCCGACCGGGTATCCCCAGTCAAGCGGACCTGGGTGCCTT
>MU779835.1:0-11297 GCA_026770625.1 Nicotiana glauca | reverse complement strand
CTAATAATAATTATATCAAGATTAAGAGTATAAGTACATTTAATGGCTAGAGAGTTTATTTTATTAAGTCAGTATAAAATACTTATCTCTACTTGGTCCGTTCAATACATACAAAATGTACTAGCACAAGAAGTTGGAATTTGACCATTCCAATAATCAAGATAAATTATATTTAATCTTGTGCTACAATCATTCCTGATGGTTTGTCCCATTCCATCATTAGATTGTGAACTCAAACTTTATACTTTTAAGAACTGATAATTTAATCTTCCGTATATAAGCTAAACTCTATACACTAAATCATCTACTATATAAGCAAAGGACACCGACTAATATATGGTCTATTAAAACTTTATTAAAATTGAATGAACAATATTATCATAATAAATACTATATCTAAACCAAATTCATGGTTAATAGTATATATCCCAACAATACGGAGACCTTACCCCTACCTTCAAGAAAGCAGAAAGATTGTTTTCGGACGACCCTCGAAAAAAATAAAAGAAGGGCAGCGGTAAACGTACACCGGTCAGAAAACCAAAGCCAAAATGCAAAGATACGCATCGGTCTTGGCCGTAGTAAAAACAATTCCTTGTTGATAGTTAAAGTAGATTTTGTACTAGGACTACTCTTTTCTAGAGGTTAAGTTGAAAAGTTTGAGATCAAGAAATTATGATCAAACCGCCTATGCTCTAGTTTGCTAAAATTCTTCTTTATAACCAATTTTCCATCCATGACTTGTGGGTAAATTTCTTTTTGGGTAATTTGAATCCTTTCAGGTAGGCATCATTGGTATATGGGGTATGGGAGGAGTCGGCAAAACGACTTTGGTGAAGAATCTGAACAATGAGCTCCTAAAGACTGCTGCGTCAAGCTCTAAACTGTCTTTTAGTATTGTGGTATGGGTTACAGTGCCCAAACCACCAACAGACATAAGAAAGGTTCAAGCACAAATTGCCAACAGATTAAACCTAAAGGTAGACAGTGAGGAAAGCGTAGAACGCATTGCCAGAAGAATTCATTAGAGGCTCAGGGAAGAAAAGAGTTTCCTTCTTATACTCTATGAGGTTTGAAAAGCTATAAATTTGGATCATGTAGGTGAACCCCAACCTGAAGATCCCGCAAGACGCAAGGTAATTTTAACTTCTCGTTTTGTTGATGTTTGTAGGCAAATGAAAACAGACACCGAAATGAAGGTGTTGACATTTGATGAAGATGAATCTTGACAAATGTTTGTCAAAAATGCGGGAGATATTGCCAATCTGGAGCATATTCAACCAGTTGCGAAGGAAATTGCAAAGGAGTGTGATGGATTACCTTTAGCAATCACTGTTATCGGAGCGTCCATGAGAGGCAAGAAGAGGGTCGAGCTTTGGAAAGATGCTTTTGGATCACTTAAAATGTCCGAACCTCACAACACAGATGTAAAAAAGATAATGTTTACAAGGTTATTAAATGGAGTTTTGATTCTTTAGTATCTCAGGATATTTATATTGAATTGTCCTAAGAGCAAAGAAGCAAACATGTGAACAAAAGGGGAGGTGACATTCAAAGTTATTTCTTGTATTGCTCCTTATATCCAGCGGCTATTTTAACAGATGATCTCATACATTGTTGGTGGGCAGAGGGGTTCCTTGGAGAACGTAACACATATGAAGAAGCCTGCAATAGGGGAAGCACAATGATTGAGAGTCTAAAATATGTCTGCTTGCTAGAAACCTATAGGTTGTACTTTGTGAAGATGCGTGACGTGGTTCGTGATGTTGCTATATGGATAGCTAATTCCTTTGGAGGCGAGCAGAATTCTCTTATTCAAGCTGGAATTGGGTTGAGTGATATATCACATATTAAAATGTCTACTTCTGTCAAGAGAATATCTTTCGTAAGCAACAAAATCAAACGCCTACCTGATTCCTTCACGGAATGCCCAGAGACAACAACTTTACTTTTGCAAGACATTGGTCGCCTTGTGAAAATTTCCGATACGTTCTTTTTAACATTTCCAGCACTAAGAGTTCTGAATCTGAGTCAAACTGATATTACAACACTGCCTTCTTCCATTAATAGCTTATATCAACTACATGCTCTAATACTACAAAGTTGCTTCAAGTTGAAAGAGTTACCACCTATTGGTAATCTTTGCAATTTGCAATTGCTTCATTGTGCTGGTACGTGGTTACATCGTCTGTCGCAAGGAATGGACAAGTTGGGGCGTTGAACTGCAAATTACGTGGAGAGCATCGAACAAGGAATTCTTCTAAAATTGGCTAGCATGGAAATGATAGATGTGCTGGGTAGCCATCTTGAATCAACTTCTTTTGATGAGCTCTCATCTCTACAGAAGCTAACCTCTCTTTCCATCATATTGGATAGCTCATCAGTTTCTAATAGAGACCACACCTGGATGTCTAGATTGAAAAGATTCATCATTGTAGTTGGGGAAGCTCGAATGCCTATTATGGATGCCTATATGCTAGATTGCAACAACTCACAAAGGAATATAGCTATCTACAAGTGTGAAATTTTCAGTAAGGGAGAGCTCTCAGGCATGTTGCAGTTTGCTTCAAATTTGTTCTTGAAAAACTGCAAGGGGTCTCGAGAAGTTGGTTGCATACAACAGTTTTAATGGAATAAAAGAACTTACAGTAAGTGACTGTTTTTTTGATTTCAAACTAGCATAAGAAAGGAAGTGGACAGTTTTAATGCATATTTTTACCCTCTAAAGTATAGTTTCTCAAAGTCAAACCCCATTCACTATAATCTGAAAGTCGACTGTGTCACTGGATTTAGCAAAAATCCAAAGCGATGAGAAATCAAGAATTTTAAAGTTGAGGATCGTATTACATTTTTACACTATTTCTTTTGCTCAATGACTACACTACATTCGCCCCTTCCTGCAGCTGTTCTGTGTTCTGCAATTCAAACACTAGAAGACAAAACCTTCATTGTAGGTTCAACACCAACACATTCTACGCAACATTTGATCACAGAATAGCAATGCCGCTTATATTTGAGATGTAGACTTTCAACCATATTATCATAAGTGAAGGAAATGTTTAGGAGATTGAAGAAGAAAAAGAATACGCAGACCTATAACTTTGATGCTAACAAAGTTCAGTAGGAATTGGCAGAAGAAAACAAGTTCAGAGACTCCCACATCGAAATAAAAGTGTAAGCCAAACTTCTTGTCACATATAAAATTTAGTAAAAGTGGTGTTGAAAACTCACGCAGCCACGCAAAGAGCACAATGCGGACTATTCTTTCGCCTTTTACTAAAGAATAACGTGTGCGTTTGGATTGATTTTATTATTTGTTTTGTTTTAAACCAAACCACATTTTGTAGATTTAAAATTAAACACCAAAATCAAACAAAAAAAATATCGGTTTTTGTCTTTGATTTGATGTGGTTTCGGTTTTGTATCGATTTTTTGTGAACACCCCTATGACCTAGTTGATTTAAACGCATCCAATTCACTGTTATAAGAGGTTTTCAAAATTTTAAACTTCATGACAAAGTTTGCAGTAATGCTATGTTTTTCCTAAACACCCTTAATCCAATGTGGAATCAGACACTTGACCTTTTTGTTGAAAATGGATTACATAATTTACTCTTACTAGAGTTCTTCTTCATTAATTTTTATATTCTGAAATGGCCCAATTTTTGGAGGGGGTTTCTTTTTCTGGCTGCCCCAACGATTCTGGCTCAAATCTTGGAATTATGCCTCTCAAATAAATCAGTAGCTCAGTCAATTTTACAATTCAAGTGTTAAGGTTTGGCAATGGAAATTCTAATAAGTTGGGTAAAATTTAAATAAAATCAAAAGTTCTTCGATTAGGCAAAGTTACAGCCTTTTTTTTTTTGGTTTCCTTGCATTGGAGCCCGACTATATTCGGATTCACACCGCGCCTCATTTAGGGGGACCTCCTTACCAAGGATTTTTTCATACCTAGAGTTCAAACCCGAAACATCTGATTAAGGGAAGAGCAGTCCCATCACTGCACCACATCCTTTGGTGGTAGTTACAACCCTATATCCGATAGAGCGATAACCAAATACGTATATAAATGGCATTTGGCCAAGCACTCAACTTAAGAAACTACACGCAAGCAAGTCTATTACTTTGATAACATTTTTAACTAAATCTATTAAGAGACTTTTTCCTTCCTATACCATATATAAAACCTTATTACCAAAAAATGTGCATAGTTTTATATTTACCCGCCATGTTCACACTTATTCTACAAAATATATACGATTCATTAAATACCAATTATTAGGAGCCCACAATCATACTCATAAGTAAATCCTAGTCAGAAGCAAAGCCATTTTTTGGTGGGGATATAAAGTCGGGTGAAATAAAAAGGGTATCCCATTTTGAATTGTCTGGAAGATCAAATAGTTATAATTATAAAGGGGAAAGAATCAGAGAGGTATACATGTTCCACAAAAAGATGGGAAACATTTTTAACTCAATTTAACCCAATAATAGAATGATTTAGTTTTACTAAATATAAATAACAAGGTTCCTGTTCGATCAGTAGGTGGTTAACACTTAAAATGCAGTTTTGGCTACAGACCTGCATTCCATCATCTAGGATTGCAACCCCAATTTGTTCACAGTAAATATCATTCATTAAATACTAATTATTCATTAAATACTAAATATTCTTCTAAATATTCTTATTTAGGCGTGCTACAATTATAGAAGTAAATATTATTCCAGATATTTTCTATCATTGACAGTCATTAAAAAGCTTGAAAGCTTTAAATTCAAATTTGGGTTTTCAAAAATCATTATTTATTTGGATTGGTGTTGTTGAAATTAATCAGGAATATGATTTGGAGTTTATATCTCAATTTTGAGGGGTTTTGGTGAAGATTAGACTTGGTTTTGACTGAATTTCAGATTGAAACTCGAAGAAGAAGAAGAAGAAGAAGAAGACATATTGCAGAAATTGTAGATAAATTGTAGATTATTTGTATTCTGATTGTAGATGCTTTATTTTCTGTTTTCACAAATAAAAAACGGCTAAAACTTCTACAAATCTTCTGAAAAATGCAATTATGTCAAAAATCATAATTATGCTACAATTGAATGGGAATTGGGATATAAAAATTCAATGTACCTAGTTTGTAGATATTTTGTAGATAAATTGTAGATTATTTGTATTCTAATTGTAGATACTTTGTTTTCTGTTTTCACAAATCAAAAACGATTAAAACTTCTACAAATCTTCTGCAAAAAACGCAATTATGTCGAAAATCCTAATTAAACTACAATTGAATGGGAATTGGGATATAAAAATTTAATTACCCTGTTTGTAGATATTTTGTAGATAAATTGTAGATTATTTATATTTTGATTGTAGATGTTTTATTTTCTGTTTTTAAATACCAATTAAGCTACAATTAAATGAGAAATTATACCAATGTCAAAAATACCAATTAAGCTACAAGCTACAATCGATTCAATAACTCCATTATATTTTGATATTAGCTCATTTTCAGAGCTCACTAATGGAGATCATGGTACTGAAAGTTTGCCCGATGCAACTCTTCAGCGTTTTAAGTTTAAGTGGCCTTCCATTGGGAAATCTCCAAAAAAGTTCTCCTAAAAGTAGCCCTTCTCGTAGCCCTCCACCTAAGCGGCAACAACCGTCGACATCACCACCACCTCCATCACCTTCTCCACCATCTCCATCGCCGTCACCTCCACCATCTTCCCCGTCACCACACCGCCTTCTCCACCAGCTGATGATATGGCACCATCTCCATCACCAGCTGCGGCAGCGACACCACCAGATATGCTGTTGCGACCCTCAACTCGTCTTGCTGGAAATATGGTCATTTCTGGCCTTCATTAATTACTTTGGAAAACAATAATAAGAAAGGAAGGAGTAACAACTTTATTAAATGATTGAGAAAGAAAATGTCCATTGTTGAGAATAAAAATCGGATGTGCATTTTCTATCGTAAGTCCAAAATTAAGACTTACGAAAATTAAAAGAAAGTACTAATTTGACTACGAATGTGTGAATTATTCTAGAATTTGAATTTCTAAATATCGTTTTCCTACCTTTGCTTTCCTAATTAATTACAAGTGGAAAATACATAAACAACGAAAGGGAGATAGTCGGACTTGTTAGAGGAATTAATGGATGAAAAGAATACATTGTGCAACATTAAATTAATTATATTCATATAACTCTGACTCATATTCCATGCTAAAAACATACTTTTGAATAATCTTGCGTTCAAATCTCATTGCTATCTTTTATCACAATTTTTTTTACGTGTTTCGCTATTGAAGCAATCATACCAAAGCTACAAGCTAAAATACACTACGGTATAGAATTGGTAATTTAGTATACTAAGTTAATTAAGTTAAACCTTATACATTGAGGGTAATAAGGTTTACTATGTGGCATAGGAATGTAAAAATTCCATCTATTAATGTTATGTTAGACTGGACAAAATGGTATTTTTGTTCAAGGCAATTAGATTCGTCAATATGGGCTTTGGCCCGTTGGACCATCCCAACCCGTGATTTAGTAGGGTTGTGTTAGAATTTTTTGAACTCATTTAAAACGAGGCTTTTAAACCCAGCCCAAGTATGCCCATGGCCTGTGAGGCTTGACTGAGGCTGGCCTGGGCTGGCCCGTAGACCTGATAAAAATATTTATTTGAAATATATAAAATATAAAAAGTATATGGCATTATAGTATCATAATCAGTATTTAGCATTGGTGGGCGTGTTTTTACCAAATACAGAAGTTGCATCCATCATGAAAATGTCCTAACATTTGTTACTGTTCGAAATTGGTTGCACGATATTTTCCAAACTCAAATTGGTAATATCTTTTTATGCAAAGTTGAATATTACTACCTCCGTTCAGATTTATGTGAAACTATTTTCTTTTTTTTTATCCGTTCCAAAAAGAATGACCCCTTTCTAAATTTGGAAACAATTTAGCTTAAACTCTCAATTCTACCCTTAGTGAGAAGCTTTTATAACCACAAATACTCTAGACCCCCTTTTGACTTGTTTAGGTCCACAAATTTCAAAAGTCTTTATTTTTTATTAAACTTCGTGCCTAGTCAAACAAGTTCACATAAATTGAAACAGAGGGATTATTAGTTTTTAAAATTAAGTTATTCTTACTATTTAACTAATTAATATTGCATATGAATTGTAGATGTAGATGAAGGTGAAGATGTTAAGACAACCTTGTCACAAGCGAATTCAAATGTGTTTGATGGAGATGATGTGTTAGGATATCCCAAGCATCATGTACGTTCTCTTGAATAGTTTGTCACGACCCAAACCGATGGGCCGCGACGGGTGCCTGAGTCCTACCTGTCAAACACCCCTAAGCATGCGTCTAAGATATAAACCTGAATAACACCTGCTGATTTACGAAAATAACATACATGAAGGAAACCTGCCAACAAGGCATATGTATGTATACATGCAGAATACAGCGAGTGAGCTGGCAAGATTGCTATAGACAACTGTACATCCAAAAGCTGAAAGCCGACAAGGCTACATACAATCTAACTAGGCATACTGTCTACAGACCTCTAATAGAAACATAACTGTACAAAGGCGGGATATATATATATATATATATATATATATATATATATATATATATATATATATATATATATACACAAACGTATCGTACCAAAATCAAAAGCAGCTCCGGATCAAGTGGAGCACTCTAACTCTCGCTGATCAGGGATCCTAAGAAGGGGAACCGTCAGCTTGCCTACCTGCATCTGCGAGCATAAAAAGCAGGCCCCGTGAAATAGGCCGTCAGTACGAAAAATATACTGAGTATATAATGCATGAAAATTAGTACATAAAAGACATAGATGAACTATGGAATAAAGAAATACATCTTTAAATCTGAATAACTTTGTAAATTCTGAAACATTTATAATGTCATGCACATGCATATAAATGTCGTGCCATGCATAGGTATGGTTGTACATAATATCATCAAGCCACTGAGGGCATCCTATTATATCGTCTCGGCCATTCTGGGCAACATCATCAACATGTACCAATTGATCAGGTGGTGGTGCTTATATAACGCCATAACCTTTTTCCATATCCCATATACATATATTTACATATATACGTGTATATGACGCCATCTGGTCATGGGTCAATGCACATGTATAAATGGTTGAAATGCATGAAAAATACGTAATAATCTCAATATTCCTTTTGGATAACCTTTTTCAACTGCGCATTATTCTGAGACCCATGAACAAAAGATAATAATAACTCTCATGGGGAATTAAAGTATACTTTGAAGATAAATATTATTTCATTTATGATGCAACTGGACATGACATTTTAAGGGTTAAAATGAGAGGTAAAAACTTCTCATTTTATCCAACCGAAGATGAAGAATGGAGCCAAAAGAATCTACAAAGTGCAGATAATCCTCCAATTGAGGACATATGTGAAAATGAGGTAAGGAAAAAGTTGTCAATATTTCAGAAAATGCAAATCTGGAAGAAAGTTGACAAGTCTCAAGGCAAGATGCAAATGAAGCTAAAAAAACGAGCCAACTTATTTCATTGACAATCATGAGATGCAGCAAAATACAGAAGTGAACTCGATTCACTGCAAGTCCAAAGATCAGTTGGCAGATTTACGTACAAAGTCACTTCCAGTTAAAGGTTTACAAGGCACAAATTCAGAATTTGTAGCTTCAAAAGCAAGGAGGAGTGTTAAAAATATGCTTTAGAAGCTGCTCTCAGTAAAATTATTTTACTGTTTCAGCTTAAGAGTTATTTACTGCAGTAATTTAGTTTGAATTTGAAATAATTTTGAACTAGTCTTTAGGAGTAAACTAGTCTCTAGGAGTTTGTTATTTTCAGCAGATTTTGTGCTGATTTTTAGGTCTTTTAAGTTAGTATTCCGCTTATAAATTGCAGTCCAAATGCAGTAAAATAACATAGAATTTTTAGCTTCGGTTCCTTTTACATCTATTCCAGTATACTCTTTTATTTTCTTGCCATCTTCCCCAGTTATTTCCCGTTAATTTCTTTTATCAAGAACCAACAATTGGTATCAAGAGCCATTTTCTTAAGGGACCTAAGTAAATCTTTTCTTGAGTGAGATGGAGACTGAAATGAGTTTTTCTCAATTGGCTCCTCCGGTCTTTGATGGTGAAAATTACCAATTATGGGCAGTGAGAATGGAGACTTACTTGGAGGCTTTAGATCTTTGGGAGGCCGTGGAAGAGGATTATGATATTCTTCCGCTGCCTAACAATCCCATGGTGGTCCAGATCAAGAGTCACAATGAAAAGAAAACCAGAAAATCAAAGGCGAAAGCAACTTTGTTTGCTGGTGTGTCTGCAATAATTTTCACGAGAGTTATGGCTCTCAAATCAGCAAAAGAAAACTGGGATTACCTGAAGGGAGAATATACAGGAGATGAAAGAATACGAGGCATGAAGGTGTTGAATTTAATAAAGGAATTCGAGTTGCAGAAAATGAAGGAATCTGCGACTGTCAAAAAATACTCAGATGGGTTGCTTGGCATTGTTAACAAGGTAAGATTGCTTGGTATTAAATTTAAAGATTTAAGAATTGTTGAAAAAATTCTTGTTATGGTGTCTGAAAAATATAAAGTATCCATAACTACTTTGGAAAATACAAAGGATTTATCCAAGATTACCTTGGCAGAATTGTTAAATACATTGCAGGCACAAGAGCAAAGGAGGCTTATGAGGCAAGATGATATGGTTGAAGAAGCCTTGGCAGCCAACCACAGAACTCAAAGCAAAGGTAATAATGCAAAGAAAAATTACCCACCTTGTCAGCATTGTGGCAAAAAAGGTCATCCATCGTTCAAATGTTGGAAGAGGCCAGATGCAAAGTACAAAATTTGCAATCAACTTGGTCATGAAGCTGTAATTTGCAAAGGCAAATATCAAAAGCATGAAGCAGATGCCCAAGTCGCCAATGAAGAGAAGAAGATCACTTGTTTGTGGCAACTATTCTTTCAATCAAGAAAACTGATTTTTGGTTGATTGATAGTGGTTGTACAAAACACGTGACATATGACGGAAATCTTTTCAAAGAGTTCACGTCTATGGGAAATAAGAAAGTCAGAATTGGGAATAGTGATTATATTCTTGCTAAGGGAAAAGGAACTGTTGAAATCCCAACAAATTCAGGTACTAAGAAAATTTCAGATGTTCTTTATGTTCCTGATATTGATCAAAATTTATTAAGTGTTGGACAACTAATGGAAAAAGAATTTAAAGTATACTTTGAAGATAAATATAATTTAATTTATGATGCAACTGGACATGAGATTTTAAGGGTTAAAATGAGAGGTAAACACTTCTCATTTGATCCAACCGAAGATGAAGAATGGAGCCAAAAGAATCTACAAAGTGCAGATAATCCTCCAATTGAGGACATATGTGAAAATGAGGTAAGGAAAAAGTTGTTAATATTTTCAGAAAATGCAAATCTGGAAGAAAGTTGACAAGTCCCAAGGCAAGATGCAAATGAAGCTAAAAAATAAGCCAACTTATTTCATTGACAATCATGAGATGCAGCAAAATACAGAAGTGAACTCGATTCACTGCAAGTCCAAAGATCAGTTGGCAGATTTATGTACAAAGTCGCTTCCAGTTAAAGGTTTACAAGGCACAAATTCAGAATTTGCAGCTTCAAAAACAAGGAGGAGTGTTAAAGATATGCTTTAGAAGCTGCTCTCAGTAAAATTATTTTACTGTTTCAGCTTAAGAGTTATTTACTGCAGTAATTTAGTTTTGAATTTGAAATAATTTTGAACTAGTCTTTAGGAGTGAACTAGTCTCTAGGAGTTTGTTATTTTCCGCAGATTTTGTGCTAATTTTTAGGTCTTTTAAGTTAGTATTCCTCTTATAAATTGTAGTCCAAATACAGTAAAATAATATAAAATTTTCAACTTCAGTTCCTTTTACATCTATTCCAATATACTCTTTTATCTTCTTGCCATCTTCCCCAATTATTTTCCTTAATTTCTTTTATCCATCTCTTAAAGGAGATGTAATTAAAAGGGACCAAATCTTGATACATATCTTTGGTCATTTGAAAGTTATACACGTTGATGCCACTATCCTATATGACTAACTAGTCATTTACTTTCCTTGCTGCCACGTATTATTTTATAATTTAATAATTAACTAGGTAATGTTTGTCACACCTCCTTTTTGCGCGCCTACCCCGAGGGTAATGCATAAGGGAGTTTTTTCCAATTTAAGTGACAAA
>MU779834.1:165763-190559 GCA_026770625.1 Nicotiana glauca | reverse complement strand
GGGGGGGTGTTGCCGGAAGGGAACTGGGGAATCTGGATAGAAGAGGTTTGACACGTTGCATGAAGCGGGTGAGGGTGGCCGTTTCACTCATGTACCTACGCTCTAACGAAGAAGAAAAGGAAAAGAAAAAGGAAAAGGTCGTTAACTTTTATTAGTAATAATACTTACTCCGACTCCACTTGACTTAAGCTTTTAGAAGGAGATTATACACGATAGATTACTATAAGAGGCGGAAGCAATTTCATTATTAAAATCACATGTAATTTAAATAACTCGCATACGCAAAGTTTTACGGGTTAAGTCTTGAACTGTGATCACAGCTCTTCTTTTACGTAAGCCTTCGGTTGCACAATGTCCTAACGGAATCTCTGCCGCTCGCACGATCATGATCCTCAAACATTCCATAGTCTTCTATTGTGTTACCTAATAATATTCGAAAATAACAATTTCGTGTGGGCGAAATTTTTAGAAAAATATGGCTGAAATTTCTGCAACCTTCTTGTCCCTTCTCTAGGTAGAAAACCCGGTGTATTTATCGCATACGTGTTAAAGATTAAAAACCTTTTCCAAACCTATTGGTTTTCTTTTCTACCATGAAAAGTATTTTTTTTATTTACTATTATTTAGGCACAACATGAACCATAGAATTTAATTAACATAGCTTCCTATTATGGAATTAATTTTTTATTTTTTAAATTATCCACCATAATAAATTACGAATTATTTCACTAAGTTTTCATAATTATACTCCTTGATTAAATTTTGAAATTCACATATCAAATCTTATTTAACTCCCCTTGCTAAGATTCAGATTCTAGTTAATTATATTAAATAAATTAATGATAATTTAATTTATTGATTATTTCCTTTAGACTTTCGCCTAACTTATTTCATGTGTTGGACATAAAATTCACTAGGCGGATTTACACATAAACACTCGAGAAGCATATTCGCAAGGCGATCCAATGGCGGGGAAATCGGACTCCCGGTTTTACCGTATACAAATAGTCTCCGCATTTCTTCGAGTGAAAGTAATAAGAAACGACCTTGAATTTCTTCCTCCTTCGATATTCTTGTAATCGGAAATGGCCACAAGATGCCAAGATACAATACGCACGCTGCCCCCGCAGGTTTCCGCATTGACTATGGCAGTTGGCTGCCTCTTGGCCTTCTTCAATGCACACACAATGCTTTTATAAATACTCCCCTTCTTATTTTCTATAACCCATTGTGTTCCCAAATCCCTGAAAAGGTTCACTCTTCCTTTGCTTTCGTTTTTTCTCAGGAACACCACTCTTTTCCTCGAAGCCAGAGTGTCGCAAGCCCGTGATCCGGTATATTAGCCCAATAATGGACGTCGGGAGAGTGAGGGCTGACTGCCGCTGGAGGGATACGTGTTTATGGAGATCCCTGCTCGGGAAGAAGATATTAAGTCTCATAAAACCGGTTTTTAGAGTGTATACCTACCCATTCACCTTAGGGCCAGTGGGGCCATCCTCACCCCCAATCGACCCCGTAATTCTTGACTATTGCCAACGGTATCAGGTAACCTTTGGTCAAATTCAACCTTCGTTCTGGAACAATATTTATTTGATCTGACATTACACAAACATGATAGAGGAGATGCCCTTCACCCTGAACGACCTGATCAGGATGTATAGCCCTCGTCTCCTTCACGGGGGCCTAATCAAACTCCATTGTCGATCCCCGAGGTCCTTTTTCGCCTGTACCGAGGATCTTGGGAATGAAGTATGGGCATGCCGATTCACTCAAGTGAGGACTTTTGACCTGATCCCGGTGGAGAAGATGTCGTTCCCCGAGAGGTGGAACGCGGGGAGTAAGTAAAACGTGTTGTCGGGTCTTCCTTTGCTTCTCTTTGACAATATTTCTCCAATCATCTAATCTCCACTTCTCTTGCTATTTTAGCCGTAGCAACCTACCTCGGTGCGATTTTGGACCTCTAGGACTAGGTTGGTCGCTTATACTCGATTTTTCCATATGCCGAATGAGTGTGGCGTGATTTATCCCGAGCCCAGTGGGAAGCCAAAGACCATGGTAAGCTTTGAACCCTACTGTATCCACACTCTTTGATTCAAACTGATATTAGCAGTGTTCTTCATTCTTTGTGTTTATCTTCTGCATTTGTGTAGGTCTAGGGGAAATCCCTTTGACGAAGGAGGCATCACCCATTGAGTGGGACGCCCTAGTGCCTGGCAAGAGGATGAGAAGGCAAGGGGATCTGTCGGTCAGGCCGCCGGAGTTCAAGAAGGTTAAGGTGGAAGAATCCAAGGTCGACCCGGCAGCTTCGACCCAGAGACGGCAGGAAACCCTCGAGTTGAAGGCGAGGGGGAGAGTATCTTCCCAACGGCCTCCGAGAAGTGTTTAGACTTGGCCGATCCTCGGGCCGTGGGGATAGAGGCTTCCAAACAAGAGCCTAATGCTGCTGCGGTCCGTCTTTGTGGTGAGGAGATAACGGATGGAGTTTTAGGTACTGCCCCTGAGTTGGCCGTCGGCCAGGATTCTTCCCGAGTTGAGGTGCCCTTGACAAGCAGTTCAGAGGGGCCCAGCTCAGGGGTCCAGGGTGAACAAGGGATGGAGACTCCAATTGATCCTGCCAACATTGTGATCGTTATTGATTTTCCTCGAGGAGTGATCCTACAACCTCATAGAGTGCAAAATGCCTCGCGTGAAGAGCCCTCCAATGCAGGGACACCAGTCAAAGGCGGAGATGCGCTCGAGAGACTGCCAACCGCTCGCGTGGGAATCCCCGAGGTTGACGCTTCACTCATTTTTGGCAAAATGGGTAAACTTTGCAAGCGGGTAATTTTGGCTAACCTGTTAACCGATCTAGGCTGATCCAATCTTTTCTTTTATAACTTGTCCTTTTTCATGGGTTCAGGCCAAAGTACTTTATAGCCAGGCTTTCACCCGATACCAGGATGAGGTGAACCGTCGCGAGCATGAGAAATCATGTCTTATGGAGAAAGTTACTCATCTCCCTTTCACTATCATATGAATCTTTGTTAGATTCTAATGCTTTTAATATCTAGGACCTGATTCGTGCAGTTTGAGAAGGAAAACACCATGCCGAGAGGGGAGCTCTGGCCAGAGATGCTGAAATTTCTAAGCTCGGTCGATATATAGAGAAGATAATTTCCGAGAGGGATACCCTCTAAGGGAAGGTAACCTCATTCGAGCGTCAGCTCTAGGATGCGAAGGAGGAGGTGACAAGTACAGAGGTCTCTATTCTGAGCTAGTAGCTGCACTATCTAGGATCAAAGCCTAAGCTGAGGCGCTTGTATCCTTACATGGGGAGGAAGCTATTATTTCAAGTGCTCGCATTGAGAGGGTGTATGAGGAGGCTGGCTTGAATTTAATTCGAGTTGTGGATCGTGCTCGACCGGATTCTCAAAAGCAGACTTCGGAGGTATGTCGGGTGGCAGCTCAGGTGATGCTGAAAATGAGAGTGGATCCCCAGAAAGGGAAGATGCCGTTGAGAAGGGTCTATTGGGGGAGTCACAGCTGTCGGGGTGCAACCCTTGGGGGAGCCATTGAGAATGTAGGCTTGACGATAGGTTAGGATTCTATCTATTTTCCTATTTGTATATAGTACTTTCATACTGGCATATGTATAAAGTAGGCCTTGTGGCTTTTCTTCTTCCACACCCCCCTTCTGTTTTGCTTTTGACCAGGCAGACTGGTTTCAGAGTTGGTCAGAATCCTTAGATTCGTGATATGGCCCTGGGGCTCATTAGGCAGGCCCGAGAGCTCTGACACACTCGTTCGAAGCGACATTCAGTGTAAGCTGGCGTTAGAGCTCTTATGCTCTTGCTTAACTATTTTGTGTTTAGGCATTGAGTCAGGCTTCTACTCGAGCTCATCCAACCCTCAAGCTTTTGTGTTTGAATGGGGTGGGTGATAATGGCTTTTACACCTTGCCCTTACGCATGTGTAATTAACTATTTTGGGTTCAGTCTTTGAGTTGAGTTTCGACTCGAGCTCAATCGGCCCTCAAGTTTTGTATTGGCATGGGCTGGAGACAATGGCTATTACGCCTTTCCCTTAGGCATATGTAATTAACTATTTTAGGTTCAGTCTCCAAGTCGGGTTTCAACTCGAGCTCATCCGACCCTCAATATTTTCTGTTTGCATGGGCGGGCGACAATGGCTCTTAAGCCTTCCCGTTAGGCATGTGTAGCTAAATATTTCGGGTTCAGTCTCCGAGTCTGGTTTAAACTCGAGCTCAATCTACCCTCAAGTTTTGTATTTGTCTGGGCTGGCGATAATTTTTCTTACGCCTTGCCCTTAGGCATGTGTAGTTAGCTATTTTGGGTTCAGTCTCCGAGTTGGATTTCGACTCGAGCTCAATCGACACTCAAGTTTTGTATTTGTGTGGGCTCTGGAAAAAATGGCTCTTATGCCTTTTCTTTAGGCATGCTAGTTAACTATTTTGGGTTCATTCTCCGAGTCAGGTTTCAACTCGAGCTCATCCGACCCTCAAGATTTTGTGTTTGCATGGGTGAGCGACAATGGCTCCTACGCCTTCCCCTTAGGCATGTGTAGTTAACTATTTTGGGTTCAGTCTCTGAGTCGGGTTTCTACTCGAGCTCAATCGACCCTCAAGTTTTGTATTTTTATGGGCTGGCGACAATGGTTCTTATGCCTTGCCCTTAGGCATGTGTAGTTAACTATTTTGGGTTCAGTCTCCAAGTTAGGTTTTGGATCGAGCTCAATCGACACTCAAGTTTTGTATTTGTGTGGGCTGGTGACAATGGATCTTACGCCTTGCCCTTAGGCATGTGTAGTTAACTATTTTGGGTTTAGTCTCCGAGTTGGATTTCGACTCGAGCTCATCCGACCCTCAAGCTTTTGTGTTTGCATGGGTGGGCGATAATGGCTCTTACGCCTTGCCCTTAGGCATGTGTAGTTATGTATTTTGGGTTCAGTCTCCGAGTCAGGTTTCGATTCGAGCTTAATCGACCCTCAAGTTTTGTATTTATGTGGGCTAGTGACAATGGCTCTTACGTCTTGCCCTTTGGCATGTATAGTTAACTATTTTGGGTTCAGTCTTTGTGTCGAGTTTCGACTCGAGCTCAATCGATCCTCAAGTTTTGTATTTGTGTGGGCTAGCGACAATGGCTCTTACGTCTTGTGTCGAAGCGACCTTTTATTTGTGTGGCCCTGAGGCTAGTTTGGCTATATAAAATGACTCTTACACTTTGGGTTGAAGTGACCTTTTATGTATGTGGCAATGTGGGTAGTTAGGCTGGCGACAATGGCTCTTACACTTTAGCCTTAAGCATATGTAGGCTTTATTTTCCTCTCTTTAAGACTTCAGAAGAATCTCGATTTCAAATCGTTTGCGGCAATGTTCGAGTACCTCGAAAGGTTTGGCTCGTAGGCTAAGTAGCTCGAAGCCTTATGATTTGGAGTTGACATGGTCTAAAGTCTCTTGCCTGTCGAGGGTTGCCTGTTTAACCGGTTCTTTTCGAAGTAGATTCGAAGTAATGGCCTATGATTTTATAGCGACGGTCAGGCGTCCCCGGGTCACGTTAATTCGGCTGGCACAGTCGTATGACCGTAGTTACTTATATTTGGCCCGAGCTATTTTTGGTCCCGAGTATAGTAGTTTAGGCGTCTATATCAAGAGTATGCCTTTTTCGGGGTCTTACAAATTCGATATATAGCCTAAACTTCGGGATCAAGTTTATGCCTATAGTAAGTTCTTACAAAATTTTCATGCCTTTTGAGGTCTTACAATTTTTGTTGATACTTGGTAAAAGTACGATTCATACCTTGCTTGAGGTCTTACAGTTTTTGTTGATACTTGGCACAAGTATGATTCATGCCTTGTTTGAGGTCTTACAGTTTTTGTGATACTTGGTACAAGTAAGATTCATGCCTTGCTTGAGGTCTTACAGTTTTTGTCGATACTTGGTACAAGTACGATTCATGCCTTGCTTGAGGTCTTACCATTTTTGTTGTTTCCTTGTGTATGTTTTACAAGACCGAGTCTGTTCGCTCTGGGTCTTATGGCCTCAGATTTTTTAATGAATGGAGATTGGCGTCAGTCCCCGAATCATTGAGTTTGTTTAGGTTCGGGAGTCGTTACTCGTAAGCTCGGAATTGCCTCGTTGAGGGCTTACAATTTTGGAGATTCCAACCATGAGGTCATGATGTCATTCTCCAAGTGTTCGAGACGATTTTCTTTCCTGGAGATGTTTCATGATTTCTGTGTTGCCGCATTGAGGGCTTATGATTTTGGAGTTCCGACCATAAGGTCATACGCGTGCCGAGTTGTTGACGCCAATCTCCGAGTATTCGGGGCGCTCTCGGTGGAGGAATCTTATTTGAGAAAACTTTGAGTTTCCTTTGGAGTATGAGATGCTTTGCAAAAAGACATTCTTTGATTGCTTGGCACAAGTACATGTCGTTTGGTTGCCGTGAGTCTGGCTTATACGGGTACGGTTCATTCGAGCGTTTGGCTTGGTACATCATTTTTCTATTGGAATCCTGTTTGGCGTTACCTTGGTTCTTCTGAGTGGATGACCATCCGAGGGGATGCCCTCCAACGTTCGGGGTTGATTGCAAAGGAATCCTTGAACACTTATTGTATCCTTTTTAGGTAGCATGTAGGTATCTACTCGTTAAAAACAATGCCGTTAAAAGCCTCTTTAGGACAAAATACGGTTGAAGGAAAAGAGTGCAATGCTTGGTTGAGGGTGTTTACGGAATTTTCTATTGGATGCTCTAGCAGCAATATCATTTTGACATTGATATATTCCAATTGCTTGGAAGATATTCGCACTTTATGGTGCCGAGCTTATAAGATCCCTTGATGATTACCCCGAGGACACAGTACGGTCCTTCCCAGTTCTGGCCCAGCTTCCCTTCATTAGGGTTTCGGGTGTTGAGAGTGACTTTCCTTACGACTAAGTACCTGATCCCGACATACCGGAGATTTGTTCTCCTGTTATAATATCTTTCGATTCTCTTCTTGTGTGCGGCCATCTGGATCAGCAAGGCTTCTCATTTTTCATGCAGTAGTTCAAGGGCCGTTATCATGGCCTCATTGTTCGAGCCCTCATTATTGGGCTGGAATCTGGCACTTGGCTCCCCGACTTCTATTGGTATCAAAGCCTCATCATCGTATGCTATAGAGAAAGGTGCTTCTCCGGTGCTTGATTTTGAAGTTGTTCGGTATGCCCATAGCACCCCGGGAAACGTTTCTCTCCATTTTCCCTTGGCGCTCACCATTTTCTTTTTTAAGTTATGAATGATGGTTTTATTTGTGGATTCGGCCTGGCCGTTTGCACATGGGTGGTAAGGCATTGACAGGACCCTCTTGATTTTATGATCTTCAAGGAACTGTGTTACTTTGCTCACAATGAACTGCCTCCTGTTATTGCATGTTATGTCGGATGGGATTCTGAATCGGCATATGATGTGGTCCCATATGAAGTTGATGACTTTCTTTTCTCTTATTTTTTCGAAGGCATGCGCTTCCACCCATTTTGAGAAGTAATCAGTCATAAATAAAATGAATCTAGCTTTACCTGTTATTGTCGGCAAAGGGCCGACGATTTCCATTTCTCATTTCATGAATGGCCATGGTGATAAGATGGAATGTAGTTGCTCACCGGGCTGGTGAATCATAGGAGCGAATCTCTGGAATTTATCCCAATTTTGGATGAACTTTTTGGTGTTTTTTTCCATGCTGTCCGAATAGTATCCTGCTCTGATAACCTTCCGGACTAAGGAGTCGGCGTCGAAATGATTTTCACAAGTACCCTCGTGAATTTCTCGGAGCATATAATCTGTGTCACCTGGCCCTAGGCATACCTCCAAGGGGCTATTAAAAGTTCTCATGTACAGAGTCTCATTTTTGTTGAGCGAGAATCAGGCTGCTTTGGTTTGCAGGGCCCTCGATTCTTTTGGATCTGTGGGCAACTTCCTTTCCTTTAAATAATCAATATATTTGTTCCTCCAATCCCATGTTAGGCTGGTGGAATTAACCTCAGCGTGGCCTTTATCAATCACTGATTTAGATAACTAAACAACAGCCTCGAGGAGTAGGTCTTCTTCTTCAACGAATGATCCCAGGTTTGTGAGGGCATCAACCTCGCTATTATATTCTCGAGGTACATGGACTAAGTTCCATCTTTGAAGTGATGTAGCGTGACTTGGATTTTGTCCAAATATTTCTGCATCCCATCTTCCTGGGCTTTGTAGATCCCATTTACCCAGCTTACTACCAGGAGTGACTCGTATCTTGCCTCGATAGTGTCGGCTCCCAAACTTTTGGCCAGTTCTAAACTAGCAATAATATCTTCGTACTCGACCTCATTGTTAGTAAATTTTGCATTCTTTATAGATTGTTGGATTAAGCTGCCAACAAGTGGCTTTAGGACTATACCGAGCCTGGATCCTCTTATATTCGTGGCGCTGTCTATTAACAGGGTCCATACCTCAGAAGAGGTGACTGATTTTAATAAAAGTTCCTTCTCCACCTCGGGTACGAGGGACAGCGAGAAATCATCCACGAAGTCCGCCAGAATTTGGGACTTGATGGCCGTTCGAGGTTGATATTCGATATCATACCCCCCGAGTTTGATGGACCATTTGGCTAATCGGCCTGATAGCTCGAGTTTATGCAGTATGCTTCGAAGGGGGTACGTCGATAGAACGCAGATACGGTGACATTGAAAATAGGGCTTCAATTTTCGTGAGGCACTGATTAGCGCGAGAGCAAATTTTTCTAGATGGGGATACCTGGTTTCGGCGTCCCCTAGAGTCCGGCTTAGATAATAAATAGGAAATTACGTACCTTGCTCTTCTCGAACCAGTACGCCGCTTACCACTATTTCAGACACGGCCAGGTACAGATATAGTGTTTCAGCCTCATTTGGTGTACAGAGTAAATGTGGACTAGTCAGATATCGTTTTAACTCCTCTAAGGCATGTTGGCATTCCGGAGTCCATTAGAAGTTGTTCTTTCTTTTAAGTAAAGAGAAGAAATGATGTCTCTTGTCTGATGACCTTGATATGAATCTGCCCAGGGCAGCTATCCGTCCTATTAGCTGTGGCACGACCTTTATATTATTCACCACCGTGATTTCTTCGATGGCCTTGATTTTATCGGGGTTAATCTCAATCCCCCTGTTTGATATCATGAAGCCCAGGAATTTCCCGAATCCACTCCGAAGGCACACTTCTCGGGGTTTAGATTTATTTTGTAACTTCTAAGGATGTCAAAGTTTCCTACAAATGAGTTAACTGGTCCTCTGCGAGCAGGGACTTAACTAGCACATTATCAATATATACTTCCATTGATTTACCTACTTGATGTTCGAACATTTTATTAACTAGGCGCTGATACATTGCCCCTGCGTTTTTTAGCCCAAAGGGCATTACATTGTAGCAATAGGTACTATACTTTGTGATGAATGAGGTTTTCTCCCTTTCCTCGGGGTATATCTGGATTTGATTATACCTCGAGTAGTCATCGAGAAAAGTGAGGGTCTCGTGGGCGGCCGTAGAGTCAATCAGACGATCGATGTTAGGTAATGGGAAGGAATCTTTTGGACACGCCTTATTCAAGTCTTTATAATCTACACACATTCTTAGCTTATTTCCCCTTTTAGGTACCACTACTATGTTGGCCAGCCATTCGGGGTACTTTACCACTCTAATGGGTCCTATTTTAAGATATTTCGTTACCACTTCTTTGATGATGGCATATTTTACCTCAGACTGTGGTCTTCTCTTCTGCTTTACGGGTTTAAACTTGGGATTGATGCTTAGTCTATGGGAGGTTATTTCTGGCAGAATTCCTGTCATATCTAAGTGGGACCAAGCAAAACAGTCGATATTGTTAATAAGTAATTTAATGAACCTTTTCCTGAGTTCGGGGGTTAGCCCCGTTCCCAGGTATACCTCACAATCCGGGAGGTGTTCGATCAAAACGGTCTGCTCTAATTCTTCGACTATCGACTTGGTTGCATCTGATTCTTCGGGGGGATCAAGGTTCGAGGAGAGAAAAAGTCTCTTCGGGGGTCTGTGTGTACCTAGGCTCGTCCGAGATTAGGTGCGTGGGGATCGACACCTCATGGTGAACCGCAAACATTTCTTTTGCCGCCCACTGCACTCCATATATGGTCGTTATGCCGTCCTTTGAGGGAAATTTTATCACTTGGTGTAGGGTTGACGGTACTGCCCTCATGCTCTGTATCCAAGGCCCGCCAAGCAATGCATTGTACCTCAGGTCGCCATCGATGACTTGAAACTCAATGTTCTGAATTGCACCAGACATGTCGATTCGGAGGGAGATCTCTCATTTTGTTACTTCGCCGGTCATGTCGAAGTCGTGAAGGACTCGAGAGATGGGAGTGACTCGATCGAGCAGCCCCAGCTGTCCTACTACCTCTGATCTGATTATGTTGGCTGAGCTACCTGGGTCCACGAGCACACGTTTTATCCTAGTATTGTTTAAAAGAAACGAGATCACTAGCACATCGTTATGTGGTTCTGTCATGGACTCGAGGTCCTCCTCGCTGAATGCGAGGCTATCTTCGAATACGCAGTTTTGGGTTGGTTCTTATTCTATAGCGGATTTTTTCGTCCGTTTGAATGTGGGTCCTTGAAGGTGTCGGTCCCTCCAATAATCATATGAACATTGTGTTGGAGAATATCTTCTTCCAGCCAGGTTGAGTTTTGCGGTGGTGTACCGACATCTGGAATAGCCATGTCCTTTTCTTTGCGGTTTTTGAGGTTGTCGATTTCTATCCAACTTACTGAGCCAGACATTTTGGCCTGAAATCGAAGACCTCGGACAAGAAGAAGTGTGAAAGATAACTTGCGTTGTGTAACGAAACCAACAAGAAAATAATCACTATTATTTTTAACCCCACAGTGAGCGCCAAACTTCTCGAACCAGTACGCCGCTTACCACTATTTCAGACACGGCCAGGTACAGATATAGTGTTTCACCCTCCTTTGGTGTACGGAGTAAATGTGGACTAGTCAGATATCATTTTAACTCCTCTAAGGCATGTTGGCATTCCAGAGTCCATTCGAAGTTGTTCTTTCTTTTAAGTAAAGAGAAGAAATGATGTCTCTTGTCTGATGACCTTGATATGAATCTGCTCAGGGCTGCTATCCGTCCTATTAGCCGTTGCACGACCTTTATATTATTCACCATCGTGATTTCTACGATGGCCTTGATTTTATCGGGGTTAATCTCGACCCCTCTGTTTAATATCATGAAGCCCAGGAATTTCCCAAATCCACTCCGAACGCACATTTATCGGGGTTGAGCTTTATTTTGTAACTTCGGAGTATGTTAAAGTTTCCTGCAAATGAGTTAAATGGTCCTCTGCATGCAGGGACTTAACTAGCATATTATCAATATATACTTCCATTGATTTACCTACTTGATGTTCGAACATTTTATTAACTAGGCGTTGATACATTGCCCCTGCGTTTTTTAGCCCAAAGGGCATTACATTGTAGCAATAGGTACTATACTTTGTGATGAATGAGGTTTTCTCCCTTTCCTCGGGGTTTATCTGGAGTTGATTATACCTCGAGTAGTCATCAAGAAAAGTGAGGGTGTTGTGGCCGGCCGTAGAGTCGATCACGATCGATGTTATGCAATGGGAAGGAATCTTTTGGACATGCCTTATTCAAGTCTTTATAAGCTACGCACATTCTTAGCTTATTTTCCCTTTTAGGTAACACTACTATGTTGGCCAACCATTCGGGGTACTTTACCACTCTAATGGATCCTATTTTAAGATGTTTTGTTACCACTTCTTTGATGAAGGCATGTTTTACCTCAGACTGTGGTCTTCTCTTCTACTTTACGGGTTTAAACTTAAGATCGATGCTTAGTCTGTGGGAGGTTATTTCTGGCGGAATTCCTGTTATATCTAAGTGGGACCAAGCAAAACAGTCGATATTGTTAATAAGTAATTTCATGAACCCTTTCCTGAGTTCGGGGGTTAGCCCCGTTCCTAGGTATACCTCACAATCTGGGAGGTGGTTGATCAAAACAGTCTGCTCCAGTTCTTCGACTGTCGACTTGGTTGCATCTGATTCTTCAGGGGTGATCAAGGTTCGAGGAGAGATGAAGTCTCCTCAGGGGTCTGTGTGTACCTAGGCTCGTCCGAGATTAGGTGCGTGGGGATCGGCACCTCATGGTGAACCGCGAACATTTCTTTCTCCGCCCACCGCACTCCATATATGGTCGTTATGCCGTCCTTTGAGGGAAATTTTATCACTTGGTGTAGGGTTGACGGTATTGCCCTTATGCTGTGTATCCAAGGCACACCAAGCAATGCATTGTACCTTAGGTCTCCATTGATGACTTGAAACTCGGTGTTCTGAATTGCACCAGACATGTCGATTCGGAGGGCGATCTCTCCTTTCAGTACTTCGCTGGTCATGTCGAAGCCGTGGAGGACTCGAGAGATGAAAGTGACTCGATCGAGCAGCCCCAGCTATCCTACTACTTCTGATCTGATTATGTTGGCTGAGCTGCCTGGGTCCACGAGCACACGTTTTATCCTAGTATTGTTTAAAAGAAACGAGATCACTAGCGCATCGTTATGCGGTTCTGTTATGGACTCGAGGTCCTCCTCGCTGAACGCGAGGCTATCTTCGAATACGTGGTTTTGGATCGGTCCTTATTCTATAGCGGATGTTTTCGTCCGTTTGAATGTGGGTCCTTGAAGGTGTCGGTCCCTCTAATAATCATATGAACGTTGTGTTGGAGAATCTCTTCTTCCACCCAGGTTGAGTTTTGTGGTGGTGTACCGACATCTGGAATAGCCATGTCCTTCTCTTTACGATTTTTGAGGTTGTCGATTTCCATCCAACTTACTGAGCCAGACATTTTGGCCTGAAATCGAAGACCTCGGACAAGAAGAAGTGTGAAAGATAACTTGCGTTGTGTAACAAAACCAACATGAAAATAATCACTATTATTTTTAGCCCCACGATGAGCGCCAGACTGTTTACCCTGAAAATGGTAATACCAATTAAATTTGTTGATGAGACTCTAAAAATACGTGATCTATTTTATGATGGTTGTTTAAGCAGTTGATGCTAGGTGTATGAAGTTTAAAGATGAAACACGAGCTAAAATGGAGTTGTAGTCTAACTGGGGGTTAGTTATTAGGGCCTCGGACTAATCGATGGGAGGCCTCGAGGTCGATGCAGGGGCTCGGGCTCGGGCTCAGGCTCAAGATTTCGAGGATAATCGGGGATGGGCTAACAATTAGGATAAATTTAAGGGAGACTCTTTATGGCCAATGACAAGCAATAAATGAAGTACAAGTATGACATTAGTAAATAGGAGCAATAGTATTGATAGAGTAAGTTAGAGATAAAAGAGAGAGAGAGAAAGAGAGTCATTATTTATCTTGTATAGAATAGTTGAAGCAAGAACATGTCCTTTACAAAATGGTAAGAATCGACTTTATATATAAGGGGAATCTCGACATAGTACAAAAAGCATTAATTACAAAAGTAAAGGGATGAGACAGCTAGATAGCATTAGGCTATGTCAATATCAGCTGTGTGCCTTGGGAACTCCGCTCTTCCCTATCATCGCCATTGGTATGCACTGCCCCCCGTGGTCATAACCCGATGGCTCCCAAATGTGGGTCTCGACCTCGGCTTCGAACTTCGAGAAGCATGTTCGCGAGGCGACCCAACGGCGGGGAATCGGGCTCCCAGTTTTACCGTCACATTTTAAAATAATAATTTCAAATGTTTATATCTGGGTTTTAAATTTAACATATTATTTAATGAATTTTATATAAATATATTATTTAAGCAAAAAATTTTGAACTCGACCAAACTAGCATGTGGACTTCTGCCTTCACCCGTGATTATGTGATGATTAAGGAACAAAAATGTCCTCAAAATGGAGGGCTTATGGTTCTTGTATGCAAAACCAAACCAAAAATAGAACGAAAATGTGGTTCGAGAATGCTGATAATCTGTTACGGTGTTTTGTTGGTTTTTTTTATCACAACGTTAGCATTGGCACCCTAATAATTCGGATTTACGTTGCGTAAGA
This sequence comes from Nicotiana glauca, assembly GCA_026770625.1. Classification (NCBI taxonomy): domain Eukaryota; kingdom Viridiplantae; phylum Streptophyta; class Magnoliopsida; order Solanales; family Solanaceae; genus Nicotiana; species Nicotiana glauca. The sequence continues at coordinate 176,473 of MU779834.1, read as the reverse complement.
TTCATGCATTAAAGAAAGAAGCATTTTCTATTAGCATTTTCTATTAAAGAAGGAAGCATTTTCTATTAGTATTAATTTTTTATATTAACAACTCGAACCCGAGACCTCGTTAAGGATAGAAGGAATCATATCCATCTTACCACAATCTTTGATGGTGGATAATGCTTTTGAATGAAGATAATGATGTTTTGCTAACAGTAAGATCTTGTGCAACTAGATGTTCACTAAAATGGATTATATTTAAGCACTGAAATCGCTCTAGTGCAATATAGTCGTTGCTCCAGTACAATTTTATCGCCGAGGGTAAACTATATAATTAAGCTTATCTAATTCAAATGGTCATACTTTAATAGCTGACTCTTGAGAAGCAAAGACTGGAATAGCAAATTAGGACAAATGGTCAAACCTTATACTCGAATAATTGACTCTTGAAAACTTCAAAAATAACAATGGATGTTCTGTAAATTGCCAAAAGTACTTTCGGACGTCAGCAGCAATAAGCATGATAAAACATCACATGTTCCCAATTTGGGCAATATGCACTCAATATGGGCAAAAACTTTCTTGAGGTTTATACCAACCCATTTATTAAATAATAATCACGTAGTTCGATTCAGCAAAGAATTTACGAAAATAAATGACATCATTGTGATTTTAAAAGTTTAACGCGTAAAACTTTGCAATGTTATAATATTTGTATGGTTATTAAAATTTATCATTAAGGATAAAATTAAAAAGTTTAAGTTAAATTATTTTCAAATATAAAAATATATAATTCTTTATGGAACAGACTAGTAAGTAAGGGCGGTTCAATAGATCTTGTAACCTAAGGCGAAACTATATTGGAGGTGTCACGACCCAAAATCCGACTAGTCATGATGGCACCTAACCCAACCCGCTAGGTTTCAACTGTACTCATTGGGGTGTGTTCAGACTCCGGAGGGCTCCTTCAGCCCAAGCTCTATAATCTGCGCAGAGAACTCACGTGATGTAGTATCAATATCCTCACAATCAGGCCCTCGGCCTCACTCAGTCATCAATCTCTTCAGTGTCTCGGCTCACAACACTCATACGGAGCAGCCCAAACCAATGATATGAAATGTGACAATAAACAATAACAGAGTCTATGATGTGATATGTAATAATAAATGCGGTTGAGTACATATCTAAATTAAACAAATACCTCAACAAGAAAGAACAACCACTACGGGTCCCACTGGTACCAGCATATTGCCTAAACATGATTTCTGGCATCAATTATAGCTCATGTTCTCTAACACTTAGAGTACATTAGAAATGTTCAGATAGGATAGCTACACAATTTCATGTTATCGACTAAATCATAATTTATACAATGCGCGCCCACACTCCCGTCACCTAGCATGCGCTTCGCCTCAACATCAATCAAATAACACGTAATTCGGGGTTTCATAACCCCAGCATCTAGTTTAGAAGTGTTACTTATCTCGAACAAGTCAATTCCAATACTGAGCAAGCCAAACGATGCTACAAGAATGCCATCTCACATGTACCGACCTCCGAACGACTCGAAGCTAGACAAAAGTAACTCAAATACATCAAATAAAGCCTAAGGAAACAATTCCAAATGATAAAGGTGAAATCCTTAATCAAAAACGCAAAATAGGCCAAAAAGTCAAAACCTAGGACCGCGCCTTGAAACCCGATGAAATTTACAAAATCCGATAAACCATTTAATTACGAGTCCAACCATACTAGTTCACCCAAATCCGACTCTGAATCGGTATTCAAAACTCAAAATCTATGAATTTTTGGACAAAAAACTCCCAACATTCTCTTTAAAATTCACAATCCAATTACCAAAACAAAAATATATTCACGAAATATAACAAAAAACGAAAATATAACAAAAAACGAGTAGAAAAAACATACACCAATTCATATGGTAAAAATGGCCTCAAACATTTCCCATCTTCGAGCTCCCAAACTCAAAATTTAACCAAATGAACAAACTCTCGATATTAAATAATTTTTGCCCAGCTATTCTGCCTCGTTCATATGTCAAACAATCCTGAAACTCGCTTTTGATACCTCCAATAGATTCCTTGTAAAATATCAGTCAACATAGACTTTTGAATCACCCAATTTTGCCTTAAAATGATGGAGATATGATATTTTAAAATTTTAAATAAAGTCTGCAAATTTAAGGAATAAAAAATGACATCTTCGTAAATATTTTAAACAGGAAAATCAGCAATGAAAGAATTTTCGTTATAGCACTCAAAACTCATTCGAAACCTCCCGGACACAAATCATATATGTGTTTCCATCATAAAAAATGCTACGAACCTGTTCGCGCACTCAAAAAACCGAAAAGATGATACCTTGACCAATATTGACCATGGTCAAAACTCCAAATCCTTAACTTAACTAGTTTCTCAACCAATGATCCAAAATATACTCGAGCCCCTGGGCACCCTATTCAATCATACCAACAAGTATTAAAATACGATACGAGATTATTCAAAGCTTCAAATCACATCAAACAACATAAAAACGATGAAACACACCTCAATTCGAACTTTGGACTTTTGAACTTGCATTACTCGTGCCGAAAGATAGAAAATCAACTCGGAATGAACTCAAATTTTGGACACAAGTACCAAATGAGATCACAAAGCTATTATAATTCCCGGAACCATAATCTGAATTCGATATCATCAAAGTCAACTCCCGGTCAAACTTATGAATTTTTCAAACCTTCAAATTTTCAACTTTCACCAATTTGTGTCAAAACCTTCAAGAAACATCCAAATACAAATCCGAAAATATGTCTAAATTCACTATCCGGACTTAACGGAATCGTCAATAGTCTAATCTGAGGTAAATTACTAAGAAGTCAAACTTGGTCAACTCTTCCAACTTAAAGTTCAACCATGAAATTTATTCTTTCGAATCGACTCCAAATAATCTGAAAACCAAAACGGACGAATCACACAAGCCATAATACATCATACATAGCTACTGTTGTCCTCAAACCACTGAGCAAAGTGTAAATTCTCAAAATGATCGCCCGGGTCATTACATCCTCCCCCACTTTAACATACGTTCGTCCTAGAACGTGCCAAGAATTATTTTAAAGCCATCAAAATGCCGTGTAACCTTACCATGCACATATCTGGGGGTTATCCCATGTCACCCTAATCCATATAAACCTGACGACACAACCTAACTGAAGATCCTTAATTCAACCTTAGCCCACAAACCTTAGAACTGAATTTCCAACATAAAAAATTTCCTATAAGACCTGAATCTCGCATCTACATAACGTACAAGTCTGAACAAGCTGCATCAAGCCATAACTATAACCTAAGATACAATCGCATGATATACCACATGATTCAAATACTCAAAGAAAAAATGTCTAATCGTCATAGTTATTTAAAAATAAATTTGGTACTGGTAAGAAACCACATATGAAACAAAACCTTATTCTAAAACCATTATATAGTGCAGATGATGAAAGAAACACGGCAAAACTCATAACCACTTATCAGATCAACAATTCATGGAGCTCCCCCCATAATCCGACAGGAACTATAGCAAGTTTCTAAGCCGATCAACAACATTGTCCTTTCAATTATACCGCAATCAAATCCAAAAGCACCCATTCTAGGTTCGACGACCTTCTCTCATCAAATACAAGCTACTCCACTAATACGCCACACCAATACTACACAAAGCCACATACAATTCAAATATACTCAATCATTAGAAAATGATTCAAAAGAGAGGAACGTCCCGCAATCTCAACCAGAGTATCCACAATGCAATGCTAGAAATACATCACACACTATAGAAACATAATACATGAATCTAACATAAAGGATCGTATCTCAACATAACTTTGCTGCAATGCATGACCCTATCCAGACATTGTTACAAAGGAAATACCTCAAGCCACCCTGCTTAAAATCAATAACCACACACCACTCGACATCAAGTACCCAAGGTGCATAATCATAACCACAAAGACACAAATGACACCATGCCACACAAACCTGAAAGAACATAACCAACGCGCAATCAATTATGCATCACCCAAATACCTATCTCGCTCAAATTCAGTTGTGAGGCCCTAATAGAACCGCACCAGGTATGCATATAACCAATGACTCACACCCCTCGTGGCATAGGAGCGTAACTTATAGAACATATTAGAATGCAAATAAGCTCAACATTAACTAAATGGCACATTCCTCAACAATAGCAGTTCAAAATAAATTTGACCTAGTGTAGAATACACATCCTCATTGGGCCTACCAATAGGACCCCAAATCAACTCCGATCATCCTCTGATGGATAAATAATCCTCCAAAAGTCCACAATCACCTAACCATACCACATACTATTATCTGGCTAGCTTTGGCGACATCTTCACAGTCGCAACCACGAAACAATGTGCTTTTGAAAATTCCCGATCTCTAAATCACCAAATCTAATCCCAACTCCACCGCCCGAATTCCAAACACATCTCTCATGAATGATTATCCCACAACGAATACTTCTCTAATTCTTCCATTCCACATACCAACATCTCAATGTCAACAGTCGATCAACCAGACGAGTATCGTGATACTAATAAAGCATTCGTAAGTCAAAACATTACGCACCTTCTGAAATGTGCACCCTTTAGGCAATAAAAGTAGTAATAGCATTCATTTAGGCATCTAAACCATCCATGTCATTCCCTTCAAATTGAACAGTGACCTTGCACATGCAAATCTCAATCCTACACAACACAGTGCATCTATCATCCCATCATATAAAAAGCAGGAGAATCTCATGATCACTCTGAGTTGCCAGTAGAATGCATATCCGATCAGTCAGAAACCTTCCCGTTCATCTCATCTAGGAGAAAATTCCAATACGCAACATGTTCCTCACGCCACTACGAAATATCCAGCTCGAACCGCGATAGAAATCATCAAGAACTCTTTGGAGTCATTTTGCATATAACCCAGCTATTAGAAACGAATCCCTCTAACTCAACCAAGCCACGCAGGTAACCGAACCCAAGAGTGTTGCCATAAAACACTCATAGAAACTCACCGCATCATAAGCACCCAAAGAACTTATCTTATCCATACCGTGTTGATCCAACCTACTACCAAGCTGTCCTATTTGTCTGAATTCCTCCCGAATTACCCTCAAGTTGACACTTCTCCTTATCAGTACACTACAATCCTTAACCAAAACTCAACCCATGAGATCCTAGCATAAAACCACATTACCCAAAGGCCTATAAGCCGCTGAATTTCCTCTAAAGTACCCCTCTAAAGAGATCTTATGTGAACATAAGACTATTTCCTTCACCTCCTTGATACTGAAGTGTATAATCCATAATGATATAGAAATACTGCGAGTCCCGACACCATCTAATGCAATCTCAGATACTATCCATATACATGTCCGAAAAATTCTCAATTTCTACATATAAATCTTAAACCTACTTGAACCTTTGCGAGAGTCTTCCACTTTGCTCAAATCTCAATTCGACCGACCAAATGAACCGAACTACCCGTGCCCTATTAGCACACCAACGCCCTAAGAAGCAATCCACACTTCTAAGCTAACCAAGCAAATCCTACTCCACGCGTACTACATCATGTACGAATAAAAACTCAATCACTCAATGTTTCCCATATACCCACAAAGAGTAATACATCATGCATCCAGAAATTCCCTATTCAAGTCATCCTCGAAACCAAACTCTGCAAGTCATAATTGATTCACAAGAATGCCTTAGACCGAAACTAACACAGCACATAATCGTACAATGAAATCGTAGATAACAGACTCCCCCCACTTTGGCCAAAGCCATAAACACACAATAATTCAAAATGCCCATATTTATTATTTCCCAAATACCGCAGTGAGATTTAACCAATCATTCATGAGATCCTGTAATAAAATTCATCTAATACTTCAAATTATCTGCAAATTTTGCATTCACCCTTTAAACATTCAAGCCAACTCTCCTAAGCGATCCCAACTCAAATTATAACACATATAATTCACTGTTAAAAAAGAACCCTCTACAAAAGAACATAGATATCAGACAACCTCAATACACATCCATAGAAGATAATCCACCTATTTTTCCTCAAACTGTCATCTCTTTATACCCCTTCACAGCCACAACTACTACACAATCACTTAATCTTCCCGAATCTAAACTCACCAACAAGGCGTGATTACTTAATTTGTTCCACAGTTAAACAACATGAAAGATCCTCCAATACACTTATAACTCGAGATTATACATCACATCAAGATATAATCAAGAACCCAATAGCACTTATTACATATCAAGCAAACTTTTCCCGTCACATTCAATCCATATGAACATATCCCGTAGTCACATCATATAGCCATTCAACCACTCACCGAGCCACAAATTCTACTCGAAGTGACACTAACAAACTTATAAGACCAAAAGTACGTGCTCACATAACCGAAATCCTTGTGCGCAAGCTAAAATCATAACCCAAACTTAAGTCCTCCAGACTGGCCTACATCAGCACACAAAAGTCACATCTCGCAACTCATCCATGGAATCATAAGCCGACAATACACATCTGATACCGAGTGCTCACATGCGCACACAAATGCATGAAAGGAAGTCAAAGAGTTATGTAAGTTGAATCAATGCCACACGATAAGGAAAGAAAGATAAGAAGTTTATCCTAAACGCCCTGTAGCCTCTCAAATATAGGTATGGATGTCATCATATCAATCCTCAAGACTCTACTGGACACTTTCTTATGACTTGTAGAACCTATGAACCTAGAGCTCTGATACCAATATATCACGACCCAAAATCCAACTAGTTGTGATGGCACCTAACACAAACCCCTAGGTAAGTCAATTAACAATTATCCAATTCCAAAGAACTTTAATGAAAAAAAACTAAAATCAAATATTTGAATCTCATAAACTTCCTAAGGACTATTAAAACAAATCATGAGTTTCTAAGATTATAATTTACAAATCTAGTATGAATTAAACACGTCATCTATTCGAAATGTACATAAATAGATTTCTATAATTCTAAGGCTACCATGAACTAGAGGCAGCTACAATTGGAACACAAGTGCATCTTCAAATCCAACTCCTGTTCATCATAGTAATGTTAGCAACCAACATCTGCATGTAAGGTGCAAAAGTGTAGTATGAGTACAACCTACCCTATGTACTCAATAAGTAATAAACCTAACCTTAGGTTGAAAGTAGTGACGAGCTGGAATAAGGCTTATAGTCCAATCCCAATAACCAACAACAACCATAACATTATAATAAAAGAGTACATGAAAATAACTCAGAGGTAAGATTCTCAAGGCGATCACAGTTATGGAAAATAGACATGATTTTCAACTATAACAGTAAATCCGAGATGTTTCACCTAAAACCCCAAAGCATATGAGTAAGTTTGAAAACCGTAATTTTTTCAAAAACATTTCAACAATAAACAAGATGTTTCATTTGCAGATAGCATAAGAAAAATTATATCTTTATGCCTACATGTCAACATACAGGTAAAATCATGAATGTCACAAAAACTGGGTAGCAGAAGGAAATACATCTCTATGTATGTATCTCAAGTACGCATGTCAAATGCAATACATCTCAGTGATGAACTCATGTAATCATACTCTTAGAGTACTCAATCTCACTCTCTCGCACTCTCTCTCACCATTCTCAACACTCAGCACACTCAATCACTCACCACTGTACAATACCTGTTGCGTCGTGCAACCTGATCCACATATATATATAGCCATAAGGCTCATTTGGCGTGCAACCTGATCCACATGCGCACACACACACACACTTTTTTATATATATATATATATATATATATATATATATATATATATATATATATATATATATATCAAGTGTGCTCATTGAGGGTGTGCACAAACTATGAAGGGGCACCTTTAGCCCTAATGCTATAATCCGTACGGACCACTCACATGCTGTACGGATAACTCACGTACTATTGTATCAATATTCTCACAATAAGGCCCTTAGACTCGCTTAGACATAAATCTCTCCAGTCTCTCAGCTCACGACACTCATATTGAGTAGCCCAAATCAATGATATGAGATGTGACAATAAACAATAACAGAGACCGAGATGTGATATGTACTGATGAGTGCGACTGAGTACATTAGTGAAAATAAGTAAATAACTCAATAGAAAAGATCGACCACTATGGGTCCCACTGGTACCAACATATAGCCTAAACGTGATTTCTAGTATCAATTATAGCATAGGTGCTCTAACACTTAGACAATAGTAGAAATATTTCCACAGGATAGCTACATAGTTTCATGTTATTGATTAAATCACAATTTACACGGTGCACACCAACACACCCATCACCTTGCAAGTGCGTCACCTCAACATCAATCACATAACACGTAATTTGGGGTTTCATAGCCTCAACACCAAGTTTAGAAGTGTTACTTACCTTGAACAAGCTAATTCCAATACCGAGCAAGCCAAACAATGTTTCAACAATGCCATATTGCACGTAACGACCTTCAAGCGGCCCGAAACTAGCCAAAATTAACTTAAATACATCAAATGAAGCCCAAAGAAACAAAATCCCTAATAAATAACCCAAATCGGCAAAAATGTCAAAACTTAGGCCCGCACCTCAAAACCCAATGAAACATAAAAAAAGTCCAACAAAACATTTAATTATAAGTCTGACCATACTAGTTTCACCCAAATCTGACTCTGAATCGGTATTCAAAACTCAAAATTTCACTCTATGAAACTTTGGACAAAAACTCCCAATTTTCTCTTTAAAATTAACAATTCAATTACGAAAAACAAAAATAGATTCTCGAAATATAACCAAAATCGAGTCGAGAATACTTACACCAATTCATATGGTAAAAATCACCTAAAAAACTGCCCAAATTTGATCTCCCCAACTCAAAATATGACCAAATGAATAAACCCTCGATACTAAATAGTTTTTTCCCAGTTGTTCTGCCTCGTTTCATATCCCAAAAGATCCTGAAACTCACTTCTGATATCTCCAATGGATTACTCGTGAAATTTTAGTCAAGATGGACATTTCAATCACCCAATTTGGCCTTAAAATGAGGGAAATATTTTAAATGAAGTCTTGAAATTAAGGGATAAAAATAATATTTGCGTGAATATTTTACACAAGAAAATCAGCAACAATAGAATTTTTGTTTTAGCACCCAAAACTCATTCAGAACCTCCCAGATACAATCATATATGCGTTTCAATCATAAAAAATGCTACGAACCTGCTCCCGCACTCAAAACCCCCAAAAGAGGTCATCCTGACTTGATATTGACCATGGTCAAACTCCAAATCCTTAGCTTAACTAGTTTTTTAACCAATGATGTAAAATACACCCGAACCCCTCATAACCCTATTCACTAATACCAATAAGTCTTAAAATACAATATGAACTTATTCAAAGCTTCAAATCACATCAAACAACATTAAAAGGACGAGTCACACCTCAATCAAACTTGATGAACTTTGAACTTTTCAACTTGCATAACTCGTGCCGAAACGTAGAAAATCAACCCGGAATGAACCCAAACTTTGCGCACAAGTACCAAATGAAATCACGAAGCTATTCCAATTTTCGGAACCATAATCCGAGTAAGATATCATCAAAGTCAACTTCCGGTTAAACTTATAAACTTTCCAAACCTTGAAATTTCCAACTTTCGCCAATGTGTGCCGAAACCTTCTAGAAACATCCAAATGTAAATCCAGGTATAAGAATGAGTCTAAAATCATTATTCGAACCTAACGAAACCATCAAAGTCTCCAATCCAAGGTCAAATAGTAAAAAATCAAACTTGGTCAACTCTTCCAACTTAAAGCTTAAACCATGAAATTCATTATTCCGAATCATTTTTGAATAACATGAAAACCAAAACCAATAATTAACACAAGTGATGATATATCATACAGAGCTACTCATGCCCTCAATCCGCCGAACAAAGTGTAAATGCTTAAAACTATCGGTCGGGTCGTTACAAATGCACATATTTTAGAATTAAAAATTCGTGTTAATAAAGAATTCAACAATTACGAAAATACGTGTATTATATTAAAAAGTTTGAGGAGCTAAAAACAAATAAGAAAACAAAACCCTAGAAGTATTCTTTTCCTTAACAGATTTCTTTTAGCTTTTGGAGCATAAATTGGAGAAGGATTTCGTCCAACCTCATGCCTAAATAAAGCATAATGTTGTAGCTATTGAGGCTAAGGATATTCCGCATAAATGTATAATCATCCAAAAAAAAAATAGTATTCATAGCAAGAAGGTGCTTTCAATGATTCAAGCTGCTCAATTGAAGAACCATGCCCAGAAGACAAAATGCTGAAGCTCTTTAGTTTTAGGTTTAGTTAGTTGTTCTTAAATTGTTATCTATTTGGATTTTGATGAAGTGTAAACATAGGAGAATAATTGTAAATATTTTTCTTTCTATTTATAATCTATAGTTAGTTTAGAAAGAGGTAGCTACAATTGGGTTGATTATAAGAGAAGGGTACTAGAGTTAGTCTCTTTGGTTATAGAGTTGTAACCTAAAACTTAGCTGAAAGAGCTGAATTGGGGGGGGGGGAACGGTGCTAGAGTTAGTTCGATTGATTTT